>CAAKHB010007856.1:103217-122196 GCA_901007665.1 Aeoliscus strigatus
ATGTTGCTAGGTTACCTCTAATTCGCTGTACAAAAATAAGTCAAGCTGAACTGTAAAACCATGTCCTCATAGAAGTCCCCATGTCTTTTTATTGTTTGTTTTACATTTCCACACATAATCACCATAACATCACCGTGTAAGTTTTAGGGTTAATCTTGTAGGAAAAGAATTTTTGTTTTCTTCAGTCGTTATTGAATAAACTCAAGACTCTCTATTCCACCTACCATCTTCTCAGGAGCTCTTTGTAAGTGTTTATACTAAATACTCTCCCACTTAGCAGGCACTGGCGTTGAAAATAGTAGTAGTAGTAATTAGTGTGGCATAATGTTAATGGATGTTAGAGGAGCTTACAAGCTTTTGTACTATAGGAATAAGGAACTTTTAATTAAATCCACCCTCAGCAGGAGATGGATTTACCCTCTTTAATGTGTACGCATTTGATTATAATCACAGCAAGAGATGGGAAACTGACATTTATACAAGTCCAACAGTAGGTCCATTCAGTTGAGGTAATGTAATCGCTGTTGAGGCATGAGGCATACAGGAGGTCTTTTGCTGTAATAAAGTGGCCCAGTCTGTCCAACATCACCTGTCTTCAGTGATTACAGTGAATTCCTCAGTGAAACCTGAACTTGGCAGCACGTGACCATGGACATGTACATATGAATATTTTATTGTCTACACTCAACAGTGTTCATTGGGCAAGTGTCAGCGCAGAACCTAGTGAGATTTCCATAAGCCTTAAAGCAGGTCGCAAAAAGCAACTCAGCTACATAAGATATATGTTAACGATATGTTTCTGGCGTATGAGTTAAATGGAGCCATAGCAATTAACACCACACTTAAAACATTAAAGACAGGCAGTTCCAGCAATGTCAAAAATAGCATTCTTTTCAAATCACAGAGCTTTTAATAAATGAAGATTAGATATAACAACATATGAACTAAATCTAGGTCTTTTCATTATGAACCACTTGAAGTCAGCAGCATGAGTTGTAGTGTCAACTTTTATTATCAGGGTTTATTGCTAACTAATTTCGATAAACTCACTTAGTTGTTGAGTGTTTGCTTCACACTATGCTTTTTGGTGAAACAGCAACTTTTCTCTTCTGTGGGAAACATGTCAATAAGATTAGATATAGCATCTGTTAGATTAGCTGGTTTGTAAGTAATTTATGATTATAAGGTTTAAGAGACAGACAATTCAGCAATAGTGCTTGTAAATGTCATTTTATAGGACTTGGTAATGTCCATGAAAGCACATAATGTGTACACTGGTTTGTTGCACCGACAAACAAATCCCTTGATGATGGAGCACCTTGACCACCTGAAAAATGGCTGATTTAATGTTTTCAGCTGCATTTTAATTTCACTCAATAGAAACATAGTGGAGTGATAAGATGCTGTTCAGAAAATCTTTTTCTAAACAGTGTTTTCACAAGATTTCTACTGACAATGAAAGTTGTATTGTGACAGATTAGACAGTTTATTCTCCCTGTCATCCCTTGTGTATTTCCTAACCTCTGCTTGTGTGCATTCATTTTCTCTTCTCCATTCCCTCTGCACTTCTCTTTGTTCACCATCACATAGTGTAGATCTTAGTTGAAAAGTCATTATTACTGTCACTCTTGACAGCTCGTCTCAGTCAAATATTAATACTATTTTTCCTCATTTTTTCTTCAGACATGAACAGATACACATTGCAGTACTGTTTGAATGATGAAATGATAATCAATAAAGTAATATGCTGCTGTCTGAACGTAAATGCTGTTTGATGAACTGACTGTATTGTACATCAATTGAGCTTTATAATGATCTTTAATTTATATATTTCTAATATTTCATTTATTGAACCATCCTTCCTGTTAAAATATTTAGCAGCTCTTCACACAAGTAGTAGCACAAGTAGTACTTTCACATGCCAGTGAAACAGTCATAGTGTAGCCCCTGATGTCTGGGGGTGCTCTAATGCCAGCCTCTCTTCTTTTTCAGAGAATGCCAGCTCCGATTAGACTGCGGGAGCTGATCCGGACTATCCGGACAGCACGGACCCAAGCAGAGGAGCGTGAGATGATCCAGAAAGAGTGTGCTGCTATACGCTCATCGTTTAGAGAGGAAGACAATACATATCGTTGCAGAAATGTGGCAAAGCTCCTTTATATGCACATGTTGGGCTACCCAGCACACTTTGGGCAGGTGAGTAATGCAGAGGCAGGGAGGGAAGATAAATCAGACTTCCGATCATCAATCATCTCAATCTCCATCACTTGGAGCGTTAACAAGGCAATATGTTGTTTAGCTGGAGTGTTTGAAGCTGATTGCGTCCCAGAAGTTCACCGACAAACGAATAGGGTATTTGGGAGCGATGCTGCTGTTGGATGAGAGGCAGGATGTCCACCTACTAATGACGAATTGCATTAAGAAGTAAGTTGTTTGTTCTGAATAAGTTGCAGTGAACTCTGTTTTCTCATAGGTCTTTATGCTTCTAATAGGCTCATCTTCATGTACTCATTCATTTTCAAATGTTTAGCTGATCCATCCTCTCGTCCTCCCCAGTGACTTGAATCATAGCACACAATACGTCCAAGGGTTGGCACTGTGCACTTTGGGCTGCATGGGTTCCTCAGAAATGTGTCGTGACCTGGCTGGGGAGGTCGAGAAGCTGCTGAAAACATCCAACTCCTACTTGAGGAAAAAAGTAAGTCCCATGTTTGTTTTGTGATATTTGTATAACAGGAAGTGGTCAATCAGCCCCACACAATTACTGGATGTTTCCATCTTTTATATGAAATACTGGCGCTGAAATGAACACATGAAGGTTGAATCCCTAATTGTGACATTTGCAGTTTGAACTGTTTTTTTTCCTAGATGCATATTAAGTCTAAATATTTGTTGACCAGGCGGCGTTGTGTGCAGTTCATGTCATCAGGAAAGTCCCAGAACTTATGGAAATGTTCCTTCCAGCCACAAAAAACTTGCTAAACGAGAAGAACCACGGTAAGCATACACAGTTTGTCAGGTTGTCGTTACTGAGGAGGCCTCATCTCATTCTACATCCTGCCAATGATGGTGGTTCACTCTGTGCAGCTGGGCGGCTCACATCCTTTTTGATGTGTCCTTTGCAGAGGAGAGGAGAATTAATGACTCTGTCAAAAGCTCTGCAGACGAGGCGACCCGCACAAAGAGTTGATAAGGTTTTTGCTGGCAGTCCTCAAAGAGCTGAGCTTATGTGTTATAAAGTTCTATTGGTTTGATTAAGACAATGAGATTATTTTACAGTGAACAGTCAGTGAAGGGCTTGCTCATGAACAGTGTATGTAGTTCTAAGTTTGGTTTGTCAGGGCTGAAGGTTCTCTCACAAAGGGAGATAAATGAGCTTGAGGAACCTTCATTATTGTGAAAATGCTGTGGAGCTGAAGTTTGTAAATTTCATCAACACTGAGACTGAGGCACATTTCCTGCTCCGTCAGTTTCCTCTGTCCAGTGTTTATTTGTCCTATCACCCAGAGCCTTTGTAGCTCTGTACTTCTAGTGGATTCAATCATATGGGATCTGCTTTCTGTTACTGTTTTGGCTGCAGTCTTTAGTGGTGAGAAAGGTTCTGCTTTGCAGAGCAAACTTATCTATGCAAACTTTGCAAATAACCGTCATACCAGTTGTGGAAAAGCCGAACTAGTTCATATTACCACTGTGGAATTCTTTCTAGTGTCAGTCTCCATCCATAGTTCATAGTCATGCTATAAGTATCTAATTAAAAAGAGGAGGGACTTGGACCATACAGGTAGATGGATGCACCAGGAGCTTGATCTGATGTACTGCCTGATATCTACTTCTGGATGCACAACATACATGCGTGTCAGCCGCCATTGAGTGTTTATTAGAGTTGTAACGATTTGTCCGCATAATCAATTATGTTGATAACAAAAATGTAATCCTTAACATGTCATGTTATTGTTTATCACACACTGGTGGCTTCATGCTCATCTTTACCTGCAGTGCACTACAGGAAGGGCTGGGGGGCAGTATCACTTGCTGTTTACAATCCGCAAGGAAACAGAAGGATAAATCAGGCTGATGTAGTCATCAGGGAACATGAGACTGTGTTGTTTATGACGATTTTAAAGAATTTTTCAAACATTGTGTGTGTGTGTTGCATCTGCCCCCACAGGTGTTCTCCATACATCTGTTGTCCTCCTCACTGAGATGTGTGAAAGAAGTCCTGACATGCTGGCTCACTTCAGAAAGGTACGAACACATTCTCAACCTCCAACTTTAAAACAATTACCAAGACACATTTTGTCTTACGCTCATGACGCATTGTCATTTTACACATTTTCTTTCGGTATGGCTAAGCACGACAAACACAAAGCGCTTTGAGGCTTGGATTGAGCTCCAGGTGTTGCTCCGCGTTCATACACTCGGTATTTGATCTCCTACCTGCCGCTGTCTTGTTCTCTTGTATTTCACCTGCTGCTGTACCTCTCCTCCTCTAGGTGTGTGCCAGAACAGCACCCCTCCATGCTCATGATCTTAACATTATTTTGAGCTCTCTGAAAGTGAATGATTTCCAATTTCCCCTCCCTAACATCTACCTCATATTTTTTCTGTCATTTGTCTGTTACAATTCCTGCATTGTGTTAGAATGAGAAGGTAAGAGTACATTCTGATCTCATAGCTGGTGCATGCCGTAATTAGTAATCACTCCTCACACTCACCTCAGACGTAACCAAATATTTGTCCAGTATCGTCATGGTTTACTTTTCTTTTAATATATAATTTTGATTTGTCTATCTTGTCCAGTGATCATTACTATATCAGTGTTTTGAATTTGTATTTGTAAATGATTTTGTTTTTGCTTTGTTCCATTTGTTAGATACATTTCTCACAGTTAAGAAGGTCAGATGTTCACTTTATTGAAATGCAGTTGGGTGGGTGGGTTTGCCACAGGTGTTGTCACCAACGGATGATTTCCACAATATCTGTGTCACTGTTGGAGGCTGTTACTGTACTTTAGTATGTTGTGCTACATTTCTTCTGCATCGGTATCTGATAATGGGACCATAAGTCATACAGATAATTACACAAATACAGTTCTATAAGAATTGCAAAAGAATAATGCAGACAATAAGGTGTGTGTGTGTGTGGGGGGGGGGGGTGTCAAGCAATAACATGAAAGGTTTTTGCATTTCTTTTTTTGCAGTACATTTGTGGTTGTTTATTTGTATATTGTTATGAACAAAATAAGAGACATGCATATCATGTTTAGATATAGAGAGAACATTCTTTGTAAAATATAATATCAGATACCAAATATCTCATTATTTGATCTTCATGCCTATACATCATGATGTCAGTCTTTAGCCCTCAATGTTGACATTTAAATTTTAAATCCTTTTTGAAATTATGCCCGATTAAGAAATTGTAGGAGGAATTAAAGGTAAATATGTTTATTTAGCTGCAGTCGTCTTTGCAAGGCTGTGGTTACACACCTGTATGCAGATTCTTTTTCTTGTAGTCAAATGTTCTAACCTGATATTTGATACAATTTATAGTTTGATTTTACAAAACAAATGATAGGAAATTATGTTTTAATCCCTTCAGCAAATTGTCAATCTCACTTTGATGTGATCACCTGGTGATGCTGCCAAAGTAGATCAGAAAGGAGGTTCTATGATGCCAGTTCATGAATGGTTCACATTGTGACACTGCCTCTCCCTTTTATTCTTTCTTTTTTTTTTTTTTTTTTAGCTGGTTCCACAGCTGGTGAGAATCCTGAAGAACCTAATCATGTCTGGATATTCTCCTGAACATGATGTGTCAGGCATAAGTGATCCTTTCCTGCAGGTAAACGCACTCCACTGGCATCACCTTATTACTTGTACTCGGATAAGGAAATCATTTCTGCAGCAATAAATCACAAATATACATTGGATTAATAAACACAAAGTGAGACAAATGGAAGCAGAATTGACTGGTAGGCAGGCATCGGTGAACAAAATTGCATGTGGATGTTTCCGTCTTGTAGGTGCGGATACTGAGACTACTGCGAATTTTAGGCAAGAGTGATGATGACTCCAGTGAAGCAATGAATGACATTCTTGCACAGGTTTGATTTGAACATTACTCGTCACCTGAAGGCCGTTGGATTGTTCTTCTGACGTGTGTGGTGCTTTCACTTCCAGGTGGCAACGAACACTGAGACCAGTAAAAACGTAGGCAACGCCATCCTGTATGAGACCGTATTGACCATAATGGACATCAAGTCTGAAAGTGGACTGAGGGTGAGTTCACTGCTGAGACACCAGCTGAGATCATTTTCTTGTTTCCTCCCTTAACACTTTCCTCTTGCAGGTTTTGGCCATAAACATACTTGGTCGCTTCCTCCTTAACAATGACAAAAATATCAGGTACATCGTTTATTTTCACTACATTTCTATCTGTATATGCTGCAAGTTGTAATCAAACCAATTTCTACAGCCACAAATCACCACTTTTTGTTTTTAAAAATCAGAATAAAGAATACATTGTACAATGTTTCAATGATGGGAGCTGTAGCGTGGATGAAAGTGGCTAAAGAATCAGAATCTACTTCATTGCCAAGTATGTCGTACATACTAGGAATACCAAGATATTTTTGGCTTGTGGTTGATGCAGGGATTACAGTCTCATTACCACAATGATCAAAGTCAAAATACTGATCAGATATTGTCTCACATCACACCTGTGAAAAGGATCTTTTAATGCCAGATTATGCTTCATGGTTGTAGATACGTGGCATTGACATCTCTACTAAAGACGGTACAGACAGACCACAACGCAGTGCAGCGGCATCGAAGCACCATTGTGGATTGTTTAAAAGACCTGGACGTGTCTATCAAGAGGTAAAGAGATTGGTCCATTCTGCTTTAGTTTCTTTTCATAGGCATGTTCTGTCCTTCATCTGCTTTTCCCTGCTGTGCAGACGTGCGATGGAACTGAGCTTCGCCCTGGTGAACGGCAACAATATTAGAGGCATGATGAAGGAGCTGCTCTACTTCCTGGACTCGTGTGACCCAGAATTCAAAGCAGACTGTGCATCAGGAGTGTTTTTAGCAGCAGAGAAGTACGACAATCACACACCCATTCCTTAACACATTTCTTAACTATTTCTAGCAAGTAGATAATGTCAGGTACGAGTGATTGTATTCAGCATCTTTGTGGCTGAAGGTTTGTAGAACGTGGTCGCCATGTTGAAGCATTATGTCTATGTGAGCCGAATGTTGTATGATGATAAAATGAGTGATCCATCGTCTGAAAGACTATGCTGATACTCTTTAATATCTGACAGCATGTTTCTCCTCTTTGTGTTGTGTCCATCGTCGTCCTTCTGTCTTGAACTATCAGTGAATCTATTGCCTGTGTTTCAGGTATGCTCCTTCCAAAAGATGGCATATAGACACCATTATGAGAGTTCTGACCACAGTAAGTATAGTAGAAAATACTCCTGTGCCGCCAATTTGATCACTCTGCAGACCTACTCACAACTATGTCATGATTTCTTCACCTGACCTCTCTGCTTGTCCACTTAGGCAGGAAGTTATGTGCGAGACGATTCTGTTCCCAACCTCATCCAGCTCATCACCAACAGTGTTGAGATGCATGCATACACAGTGCAGAGACTTTACAAAGCTCTTCTGGATGACATCTCGCAGGTCAGATCACCTGGACCGATGGATTTATTCATGTTGAGGCTTGTAAATACATCCGAGGTTGACGTTTGTTCCTCTGCGTTCTGTAGCAACCTCTAGTGCAGGTGGCATCCTGGTGCATAGGAGAGTACGGGGACCTGCTTGTATCTGGACAGTGTGAAGAAGAGGAGCCCATCCAGGTACACCTGAAACAACGCTCATATCTTAAGATCCCTCTTGTTGGTGGTGAGCACGTGCACCTTCTCAAAGAACTGAGGATAGAAATTAGCTATGGCATGTTTACAAGCACAATGCTGAACATAATTATCAGACCAATGTTAGTCATAAAGATGAAAAAAGCACATTGTTGAAATCTTTAAAAAAGTGTTTTAAACTGAAAGTGTTATTGTTTATTTGGTATATGTTCATTTATCTGCAATGTCCTTTTATAAATCACACACACACAAATCAAAACTACCACCGGACCCCCTGCTCATCCAAGGTGGATGTGCTTTTCATTCCATTTTTATAATCAAGGTTACTGAAGACGAAGTTCTGGACGTGCTGGAAGGACTTCTGGTGTCCAATCTGTCCACCCCTGTAACTCGAGGCTACACTCTCACTGCCATCATGAAGCTGTCAACTCGCTTCAGCAGTGTTAAGTGAGTTCCCGTCTGCATCAAGTGCATTCAACAAATTTCCCAAACTCCTAACCTGTAACACTCGCTTCCTTGTGTTGTGAACTTCTCTTGTGAGATCAAATCAAGTATCTGTCTGTCTATCTAGCCGAATCAAGAAGGTGGTTTCCATATATGGCAGCAGCATCGATGTGGAGCTGCAGCAGAGAGCTGTGGAGTACAACGCCCTTTTCAAGAAATACGACCATATGAGGTGAAACACCATTACGCTTTAACATCCGCCACAAAGCTTGTTCGTCGTCTTACGCCGCTTGCTGCCCCCCTCCCTCCCCCCCCAGGCCAGCGCTCCTCGAGCGAATGCCCATCATGGAGAAGACAGCCACCAACGGCCCCACGGAGATCGTGCAGACCAATGGGGAGACGGAGCCGTCTGCGGTGGAGACGAAACATCCACCACCTGTCACTCAGCCCACCAACCAGGTGTGATGACTTTTTTACAAACAAAAACAGAACAAGGAACGATCCTAATGAATTAACATGTGAATATGTCATTTGTCATCAAATGACCGTGAAAAATACTTGATGCGTATGTGATGTGTTTGTCCTCCAGGCAAACGATTTATTAGACCTTCTGGGTGGTAACGATGTGGTGCCAGTCATCCAGACCACGATGCCCCCCAAGCCTGCGTCGGCTGGAGGAGAGCTGCTGGACCTGCTGGGGGACCTCTCACTAAGTGGTACGATGCTCCAAAGCCCCATTCCGAACTAAACAACGCGCTGATAGGAATCCTCCTGAGCGTCTGGCTCAGGAGGTCCAGCGGGTCCAGTCACTGGAATGTTCTTAGTTTGAGTCCTCCACAGTCTACGTAGAAGGGTCCTTGAGTCACTGAACCCTGAATGACTGCTGATGTGTCATCAGCAAACTCAGCTTCTGCTAGTGAGTTAGAATAAATGCCGGATAGATAGAAAAACACAACACAATGATCACATGTCAACATATTTCTTTTACATTTATGATAACGTTAGCATGGGTCCGCTGCGGGCTTGATGTTTAAACTCTTGCGGTTGAGATGTGTTAACATTGTTGTCGTTATGTTACATCGCGCTAATTCTGCTTTGCAGTGAACAGATGTTGGAAATTATCCAAAACTTTAGACGGTTTGGGTCAATTTCATCTTCTCTGCTGTTTGTTTTGTTCCACTCTGTTTTGTGATTTGCATTACTTTGTCAGTGTGAGCGAGTTGTTGTTTGTTCTTTTCTTGTGTGCATGCGTCAGTTAGCATCCTTTCTGATTGTTGGAAGCTAGGCTGCTGAACGTTTTCCACTGCCAGTGGGACACACCATAAATTACAGCTCACCCGTCTTTTGCGGGGGGTGTAGCTGTTGTACGCTTTGTAACGTGGTGTCCACATTCCCTTCCCCTTCCAAGGAGGTCCAGCCCCTGCTCCTGCTCCTGCTCCCTCTGTGCCCTCCACCCAACCCTCTTTCCTCCTGGACGGCCTGTCCTCTCAGCCCCTATTTAATGACATTGCATCTGCAGGTGAGAGTCAGTTTCTTCCCTGGACCTTCCAATCCTGAATGCAGCTTTTTGCATCATCACAACACATTCAGCTTTGATGATCTGCTCAACTGAATTCTCTCTCAGGTATTCCTCCTATGACGGCGTACAACAAGAACGGGCTTAAAATAGACTTCACGTTCGAAAGAGCAAACCCCAATCCGAACATCGCCGTCATCACCATCCACGCTTCCAACTCAACAGATGCAGATATGACAGACTTTGTTTTTCAGGCTGCGGTACCAAAGGTAAGCAGACGACGTCGATCATAAATATTCTGATGGTAAACAAGTACTAGTCGGGGGCCTTCTTCTTACATTGCATGAACAATGAAAAGGTTGTTCATTTGACAATACAGACCTGTCAATAACTGTAAAAAAAAAAAAAGTCCCTGGAAAGGAGACCGATCCCTCCATCTCCTTTTTAATTTGAGCATTCTTAGTTGAAGTACCAGATTATAATCAAAAAGCCAGCCAACCTAAACCACAGACATGAAGTGACAAGGTGATACTGGTCAGCAGCTTCTCATTAATAATGTGTTCCATTCCCCTACCCTGCTTTCTCCACGGATGTTTGGACCTCCAGAGTTACTGTAACCTGATAGTGACTGTTCACTAGTTCTATGATTGAGAAATGAAAGGCTTCCTGCTGCTGACTCATTCACCACAACCATCACCGTTTGTTTCATACTTTGTGTATTCTAACTCGCACAGAGAGTCCAACACAAGCTGACATTGATCGTATCTGTAACCTGTCACACACGAGCCGGCGTCTGGTCCGATCACATTCTGAACATGTATTTACGCAAAATTCATCAAACTCCTCAGCCCTCTTGTTTCCATGTTTGTTAGCAGAACTCAGACTCCAGCCTCCTGATTGGCTGAATAGTTATTGATCGGCGGTTTCAGATCAGAAGCTCTGACCCGGTGTTTGTTTTTTTTTTTCTCATCACTTCTGTGTTTGTCAGACATTCCAGCTGCAGCTCCTCTCCCCCAGCAGTAACATTGTCCCAGCACTCAACCAGGGAACTGTCACACAGGTCATCAGAGTCCTCAACCCACAGAAGGTGAGACCATTCTCCAAACAAAGTCTCTCGTCACGTTTGCTGTTTTTCCTCTACACGGTTTCAGCTCGACTCGGCCCGACTGTAGTCGGTTTGGTTCCGGACACTTTTCCTGACAGTGTTTGATACACATTACAAACACTGTAGGACATGGAGGAGATGGTGAAGTTGCTGCTCAGTTTGTAGATTTGACAGATGAAGGGAGACATAGTAGGACACAATGTGGCTAAATGTGGCGAGGTGTGTAGATTCTTGTGTTGACATCTTGCTCTCTTTATTGACCAATCAGTGGCCGGCAGTCTGTAGACGTCATTGTAGTGCCAGCTCAGCTCGCTTGGAACCTCGACAGAGGAGGAACCAAAAAGAGCAGCAGGAACCAGGTTCTGTCCCTGATGGAAGGAGCAAAAACCTAGAGCAAAGCCTAGAGTTGTGCTGGAACCATGGTGTGGAAAAAGGGCAATTGTGTGTTTTTTCATGTCCTGTCTCATGAGAGTTCCACTTTTAAACCCACAATCATCCTGACAACATTTCAGCAACAGCTACGAATGAGGATCAAGCTGACGTACACCCAGAAAGGCGCACCTGTGCAAGACCTGGCTGAGGTCAATAACTTTCCCCCTCAGTCCTGGCAGTGACACGCTGCTGCCGCCACTGCTGCTCTTTACAAGCCCCATGAAGGGAACTGTGGAAAACAAGATAAAAGAAAAGAAAAGAAAAAGATTTTTCGTTTGCCCCCCTCTTTTCTTCCAATGGATCCCCCTGTGAGGTCACAACAGCCCGCTGCCCTCCAGTTGCATGGGAAGCAGCAGCAAAGGAGAAACGAGAAGAAAGTACAGAAGACTATTGATATCGCTAGAATAATCAGGACAACCTATCAATCAATGAACTTTCTCTTAATTGGTTTCATGATCTTTTTTTCTTCGAATTATTTTTTTTGTCATCTCCACACACACCACCAACCCACAAAAGCACATATGCACACCATTCACTGTGGTACGCTCCGCTGTCTGAACACTGCGTCAAGCTCTAAACCACCTTCTTAAATCTATTTATGATTGGCTCTGATTTTTATATACGAACGCCTGGACCTTCAGTTGTAGGACAGCAGCAGATGAAAGCTTTTAAAGGTTCACTTCTGTTTTTGTTTCCTCTTCACATTGGGATGGAGTTGATAAGAGACGCTTTCATTTTCCAATGACATGAGTTTGCTTAAAGCATGTTCACAGCGTTGTGTGTGTGTGTATGTCACATTCTTGTAGTAGGTGTAAGAAGAAAACACGCACGCATACACACACACACACACACACACACTCGCTCAGCTCTCCTAAAATCTTCTCCCATTCCATGTGGGCAGTGAATTTCTCTCCTCCTCATTCATCCTGAAATGGGAGATGAATGACCCCCGTTGCTCTCGTTCACTAACCCGGTTGAACCTGGTCACCATGCACATACATGTAAATGAAACTTGTTATGAATGTAGTTACATGCACTGAATGATTTTTTTTTCTTTTCTTTCCCCCCTTAAATCATTTTTTTGTCACAGAGGTCCTCTGTGATGGGGCAGCCTCCATATTGGCACTATTTGTTTGTGTGAAAGTATGTTTGGTTTCTGCAGTAAATTCAGTTATTTATGCCTGATATCAAAGTGATGTGCCTTTCTGACTCGTCGAGATAAAAGCCCCTGAACCAGTGAGTTCTGTATGAGCTTTGTTCCTGCTTGTGCGCTGATCCTGTTTGAAATCTTTAAGGGAGCCGGTCCAGATGGATTTTAAAATGGTATATCACTTCCTGTGTATCTTTTGAGGTTCCTGTTCCAGTTTACCTGGACGGCCCCTGCAAATGTCTTTTAGAAACTCCACTTCTCCCAACAACCTGATGTGTTGCACACGTTCTTTTTTTCCTCCCAAAGCAGATCGTATAGATTGTGGCAGCTAATAGATGTAACCTTCTCATCAGCTGGCATCAATACAGTGTTTCTGAAGAGTGAAGTGAAATATCATTTAAGTCCACCTCCCCCTCCCCCGTCATCAGACAGGGAGTGAATCACTCACTGTGGTACGGGGTGCCCTGTTGGGTTGACCTCTTGGCTTTCGTCTCCTCTAAATCAGAATTCCAAGCACGCTGGCTGTCAGAGACGGTAACCTCTAATACCTCACAATGTTCACTCTTTCAGTTGATGTTCAGTGGCAGTAGATCGACAGCTTGGTTTTAGTCGTGAATTGCAACCAAGGGGGGAGCATCTGCATGAAGGAAAACTAACAGTAGTTTGTACGTTTCTCTCTTTAACGATGCTCCGTGAAGATCTTCAGATGTTCAATCGGGCTGTAAACTTCTTCTCAATATGCTTCACTATCTAACCTTTGTGACCAAATCAGAGACTATTAGCTTTGGAAATATTTTTGAGCTATGATATGTGTATATGAGAAAATGATTTCACTTTTCTGTTGTTGACAAATGCTATATTGGCTTTTTTCTGTACATATTGAGGGCTTTTACAGTTTTGTCTCTTGTACTATCTTTCATCCTTTTTTTAGATACCATTTTCTAAAAAAAAAAACAAACAAAACAATTCCAGTTACTCATGTTGTATATTGTCTAAATCAATCTCGTGGACATCAGTCTCTCAAACAACTTCCCTGTATCACCACATATTCATTGTAAAAGATTTATGATCTGCTGCCTGTACATTGTATATAGTTGTAAAACAAACGCTGATCAGATTAAATAAATAAAACCCACATGAAGACTTAAACCATTAGCTAGGAAATATAATTGTATGCATATATGTACAAAAAAAATCTTAAACGATGCAATTGTTCTGCATTTGATTTACTCTTCAAACATTCATGATTGGATGTCTCTTTATTTCTTTTACAAAAAGCTGCTGAGTCGGCTGCTTGTTAGGATGTTGAAAGAAGTCTGATGATGTTGAGTACTACTGACAAACTGGCACACAGCGTTGCTCAGTGGCCCAAGTGGCACCTTGCCTCATCTGCCCCTCAGAAAAGTCTCAACCTCCCACCGCCCCCAGGAGCAGGTGTCTTGCCAACTCTTCCTTTGGGCCTTATGTGATCCTGTCCTGCACTCGTCTATGTGCTAATTAAATTCTGTTGACATCGGCTCATGAAGTGATGGCCCTTGATGGTGTATGAGCGATTCTGAGCTCGTGCCTGCGTGCGTGTGTGTGTGCGTGTGTGTGTAAATGCACAGCAGTGAAGCTCTTGTAACAGAGTTTCAGATGTTACTGGAAGGGTCTGACCTGACATTGACAGTGACTTCTTAGCCCTTTCTGTCTTGACCGTGCTCCAGCTGGTGATTTCATCTGCCCCCCCCTCCACTGCTGCACTTCCTCTTCCCTTTGAGGCTCCTCTTATGAAAAGCGAGGCTATAAAAAATGTCCCTTGTTATTTAAAGTAATTGTTCAAAGGACAGATTTTGCTTGAGAAAGCTCCTTCAGCATTTTAAACACTGTGCTACAAGCTATTGACCACAAGGGGGCGCTGTGCAACATGACTGGCCAGTGGGAGGTGGAAAAGAGTTTCATACAACTTTTCCCCTGAATGTTTTTTTTTTTTTTTTAATAATCACATGTGATCAGTTGTTTCAAATAATCATCAGGTGTAGGTTCCAGAAAGTGGGTTCATTTTGTTAAATCCTGAAATGAGTGAACCTCTATATAAAAATTCTGAAGACATTGTAAGTTGAACTGCAAAATCAACAATGTTCCTCCTTATCAGGATTTGCACCAAACCCTCAAAGCTTTCTGGAACAGACCCCAGGTTGTCCAGTTTCAGATGTACAAATAAACAGAAGTGCTTTAGACACTTGTAACTTGTGATGAAGAAGGAAAAAGAAAAAGCAAAAAGCATCAGCTGTGTGATCTGAGTTTGAAGTGATAGGTCTGTGTGTGTGTGTGTTTGTGTGTGTGTAAGAGAGGGAGAGACATGTTTTTATTCAAATATTTGTTTTGGGTTTTTGTTTTTTTTTTGCTACAAATTCACCTTAGGAGCTGCATGTGAAACCGATGTAAATACTCATTTCTACTCTTGATCTGAGGTTTTGTTTTGTTTTTAATGCATCAATAGTAAACCTGTCACATGCAGTCATGGGTCAAAACTAACATGAACTCTAGGAATCTGCTCACAGTACTGTTAATGTTCTTCAGAGGGTAATGAAAGTGCAGTAGGATATTTAACTTTTTTTTTTTATTATCAGGGACTTGAGTTTGTAAGGTGCTTTGAAGAGCATCTAGAAAACATTCGTCCATTATATTCTCAGTCCCCCGGCCTGTTGAGACTGATTTGTTTCTGAGGAATGAGGTAGTTTTTTTGTTTTACCCCCCCCAAAAAAAACCCCGTCAAATTTTGACATGTTGAACTGAATCCTGGTTCCGTGGCTTCGAGGTGAGTGTGAATGTCAGACTGAAAGTGTGAAATGACAAAAGACGAGAACGTTGTGAACTATTAAATGGGATATTTTCAATTTATGCTGTGTATTCTTGACATTGGGTTGGAGAAAATGATAAAGCAAATAAAAAGTCAAATGAAAATCTAGCTGAAGTCAAGTTTTGTCTTCATGGCTTAGGCTCGGTGAAGTGCAGCGGTGAGTGTTTTACACACTCAGTATATATGCTGAGTGTGCTTATGTCTGTGTGCCCTGTGTGCTTATGTCGCCGGCAAGTCACAGGAACTTCAATATACCAATCGATTTACTTCATTGATCCCAAAATGATGCTAAAAATGACAAATGAAATCATATGAATGTTACCACCTCTGAACTGCAGGAGTATTTGATACTACATCAGCATACAAAGTACTATGTGTTTCTGAGGTTCTATCTAAGCTGCATCATTATTCATTACTTACTGCAGTTTTGCTGTATATAGGCACATATTTACTACTACTGTATACAGTACACTGTATACTACTGTATACAAATGCAACGTAAATGTGAGAGTGTGAGCATGATACATTGTAGCTCATAGTTCTTGTGTGTAGTATGTACCTGTAGTCCAGTGGTGAAATAGGTTATATAAAAAAATACTATCAACACTGTAGATGATTGACAAATCCCAAGATCTGTTTGCTGCCCTCCACTGTGTTAATGTTTGACTGGTGGAGCTGTGTAAACACTGCTGCTGACTGCTGCAGAGGGTCAGTGGTGGTCCTGCTGGTATCAGACATCACCTGCTCCTGTACACTGATTCAAAGCAGCAGCTGGTTGTCAGACCTCTGTAGAACTTCACAGATTGGTCCATTCAGTCAGGAGTGAAGGAGCAGGTAACATATGAAACATGCAGTACGGGAGTTCCCTTAGGACCACTGGGCCAATAAACCATATCCGTCAGTGAGTCGGTCTATTCTCTGGGTCCACTGTCAGTCATGGGTCCCTGGAGCGCCCCAGTCACGGGTTTAGTTAAAAGACGGAGTGGGTTAAATCCTGAAGCCTGAAAATTTCATTCAGTAAAAATCACCCAAAAAAACGTATTTTCAGTTTCATGTGTTGGAATTCAGGTTGTCTCATTTCAAGATAGAACAAACGCAGATTTTTCACAAAACCTGCCTTGTGAAATAGGATCCAAGTTTTGTGAAAACGGAGTTTATTAATTCTCATATTACTGTCGGTTTACGTTCAAATATAATTGAGATCCTCATTTCAGGTTGAACACTCGGGCTTCATTATTATTACTGTTATTATATTTATTATTATTATTATTATTACTGTTATTATCACTATTGTTGTTATTATTATTATTATTATTAGTGCTTCTCCGGTCTTCATCTCGACGGATCAAGTGGTCAGTAGTAAAGGTTGATGTCAGAGAACGTTCCACTGATTCAGCATCAGTGCGTGTGATCCCGCCCCGTCCATGTTTATTGATGACACCGGCCCAGCTGACGGCGGCAGCCGCACCAGCCCGGATATGGCGCCGACGCACCAGACGAGCCGCTGCGTCTCCCTGGGATCCGTCCGCCGCGCACCGGGTCGCTGCTTCGGCCGTCGGTCCACCGCTGCTGCCGCTTGAACCAAACAACAACCGCATCAATGGCGATGGAGGACGAAGAGAACAACAACAACACGCTGGCGGTGGCGGTGGAGACGCACACCCAGCTGGAGGAGAACCGAGTGACCGGGGCTTGCATCGACAGGCAGCCGGACACGGTGCTCCGGCAGGCGGGCTGGAAGCAGACTGGAGGTCGCGGCAGCCGCAGCAATCCCGGAGCTCCTGCGGCTGCAACGGGGATCCGAGTGCTGAAGGCAGGTCATCGTGCGTCATTCCACACGGTCTGTGGGTTTTTGCTGGCGCGGGGGGCGCGGGGGGGTCTAATACAACGTTTAATGTTGTTCCATGATTAAAACAAGCCAAGTGCTGGAGAATGAAGCATCTTCCTCATGTTATGTAACGGTGATGGTGCCATGGCTGGAGATTGGTCTGTGACACACAGGGCTGAACAACTGGTCATTTTAATGTTACACATGATCACATATCTATTCATAGTGTTCTTATACACACACAGAGAGAGAGAGAGGGCTGAACAACTGGACATTTTACTGTAACACATCATATTCACTGTCTGCTCACACACCGATCCCCTGTGAGCTCCAGTGAACATGTATCACTCAGCTTGAAAGATGAGTGCATGAATGAAATGGGTCACTTGTGCATAATGTCACTGTAACTTTGACCATTGTAACCACACACATGCACACAGTTTTTTTTTGTTGATATTTTGCACCAACCGACCAGTGGGACTGGGGATGTGAATTAGCCACTTGGCTCTAATCCGACATATTTACACATACATGCACATTTGTGTAATGTCGTGTCCCATTTAAAAGAATGAGACAACACAAATGATAAACCTTACCTTATCACTCAAAGCAGCCTCTCACTCACACACACAGTGTGATTCAGCGTGTGGCCGAGGCCGACAGCGTCCAGCAGACTGTGTCAGCTTGTTTCCGAACGTTTCCACTACAAATAAAACCTTAAACCTTATGACATAACCCTCAGTGCTGTCTGCAGGTTCATCCGTTGGGTGGGTTCGTATCTCTGAAGTCATTTTGTGTGTTTTAACATGTCTTTCTGTGTCCGTAGCGCAACATGAAGCGGAACGGGAGCCGGGGCTGCATGACGAGGAAAAGCAGATTTGGATCCCGGGAGCGGGACTGGCTCAAAGGAGACACCCAGCGGGGCTGTGTATGTCTGTACGGGGGGACAGTTGACCTCCAGCCTCCTGCTGCTGGGGCTCAGGCCTCCTCCACCGCCCAGACCGACCTGCAGCTGGTGCTCTGCTCCACCAGCACCACGGTGGAGGAGATGTGCAGCCAGAGGGACGGACAGGGACTCTATGTCCAGCTGCATGGAGACCTGGTCCGGTAAATACATGTGTCATCTGCTTTGTCAGCAATGTATGAGAACTGGGTTTGTTGAATCGTATGAGGAATTTTCCTCATTTCGGTTTTACTGTTGGACTTCACTTAATCAGGATTTACAGACTTGAATCCCTTTCCAGAAAGCAGGTTCAGTAAAAACCCTGAGTTTGTTGAATCCTACGAAGAATCCTAAATTCAGTTTTACTGTTCAACTGAATTCAAACATATGTACCATTTCGGCTAGTTTACACAAAAAAGAATTAACAAACTCAGTCTTTTTGCTGAACCTGGACCTGGATGAGACAAGTGCTGAAGGTTCTAAGGGCCCAGGACTGAGAGTGGCCCTAGAAAACAGCAGAACATTTTTAGTTTTGTTTTTTTTTCCTTTTAGCGAAAGTCTCAGAATGAAAAAAACACAACATTGGCTGGAACAAAGAGTGTCGACTGTTGTATGACATTAGTTGCAGCTTTGTCTGTAATAAACGGTAAAGTAAATGTACATCGGTCGAGCTCTGTGAGTGATCGATGTCTGCTGATGATTTCAAGTTCTTGTGAAACGAGTATATGAACCATTCAAAGGGCTGTGACACAAACTGAAGGAGGAGATACTCACATCTTTTTTTAGTGACTTTCTTTTTTTAGCTTTCGGTAATGTGCTATGTTCAGGAAGATGTGG
>CAAKHB010007856.1:126382-165507 GCA_901007665.1 Aeoliscus strigatus
CAAACCCCTGAGTTTGTTTAATCCTGAAATACAGGAAACGTTTTCCATTTTTCAATTCTGCATTCACCAGTAAAACTGAAATGAGGAAAATTGTTTCCTCATTTCAGGATTAATAAACTCAGTCTGTGGCTTTGAGTTGTTCAAACATACAAAGCTTCAAATATGCTTTGTTTTGATTTTCAGGTTTGACAAACTCTGTCTGGAACGCGGCGTGAGAGCTGGACACCATTAAACCTGAAACGAGTAAAACAAAAGTGACAGCTGTAACTATGGTTCTATGAATCCCGGATGCTTCAGCACTGGGTCATCATCTGTCTTGCACACACGCAGGCTTTTGTTTTGACTTTTAATACCAACAAAGTCACCTGTGATCTCGTGATGACCTCCCAGAGGTTCCGGTGTCATCAGGTGTTTGTCTGCTGCCCTGCTATGTAGCCCCCATCCAGTCAGGGAGGCATCGGTGTGGACAGGAGAGACCCAAGAGGAACACGTCTGGATACGTAGTCCCTGTTCCTCGACTGGACTAGGGACTCGACTGATAAACTTTTTTCACTAAACATGCTTCTGGAAAGGATCCTTGACATCGAAAGCTTCATCATGAAACTTTCTCTATAGGAATTAGTGCAATAGTGGAACTTGAATCCCATCACACAGTTGTGCGGTGAGGTTCATCCACGTGTGTGATGTCATACAGACTGTCTGCCCTGAGGAGCGCTGGTTCCTGGAAGTAAGAAGGTGACATCACACTGACCTGTGACTACATGTGACTTCATCTCTGGAAGCGTCTGTGTTCTGTCTCAGCAAAACATTTGGTATTAGCTCCCACATGACTGTGTGTGTGTGTGTGTGTGTATGTGTGTGTGTGTGTGTGTGTCTGCGTGTGCTGATCCTCCAGAGCCTCCGGTGAACGCAGACCAGCAGGAGCGCAGTCTCCTGAAAGGCGTCTTCAGCGTGAGGAAGGGAAAGACACAGCTGCACAAGTGGGCGGAGCGTCAGGTGATCCTCTGCGGCACCTGTCTCATGGTGGCCTCCGTCAAAGACAGTCTGACAGGGAAGATGCACATCCTGCCTCTGGTGGGAGGAAAGGTGAGGGCTGTGCACAGGGCTGTTTGGAACACAACAAGACCGTTGCTCATCGAGCTGTTATTGTCCGTCCTTATTATTATTATCATGTTTAATGTTTGGCACCTTACTGATTCTGATTCAGTTTTCACATGTGCTCCTCCGGTGCAGAGTTGTGTCATGTAACATTAGACGTTCAGACTGATGTCGCTTTGAAAAACATCAGATTTGGATCCACTCATATCTGAGAGAGTCCTGGCTCTGATTGGAAACAATCAGATTGACATAAAGAATCAGATGTGGGAATATGTGGACAGAAAAGTCAAATTTGAGTGACTTTTACCTGCAGAGTGAACTAGGCTGAAATCTTTCTGTAAGATGGATTTCCTTAATGTGACGAGTTGTCTCTTAGTTCTAACTCGAGGATAAAAGTTGTTCTTTTTTAACAACACATCCTCTTAAGCTGAACATTTCACTGAACAGAAGATGCATCTGTTTTCACGTCTGTGTGTTTTCTCCTGGTCCCTTTTACTTCAGACTCACGGTGGAAGATGAGATACGTCACTGTAGTGTCACGCTGGATGTGAGCAGTGGATCACAGCGCGTGTGTTTTCTCTCTGCGTGTGGATGTGTGTGTGCGCAGGTGGAGGAGGTGAAGCGGCGGCAGCACTGTCTGATGTTCAGCTCTGCTGGATCTCAGGCGCAGACGTACTTTGTCAACTTTGACACGCTATCAGACTTCCAGCGCTGGCAGCGGCAGGCATCCAAAGTAAGCAGGATACACATCTGTTTATGTGTTTGCTCCCAGCTGAGGATCAGATGGTGGGTTCTTGTCAATGATTGAACACAGTATTTTTCCTGTGGACTTTCCCTTTAAACACCCTTTAAACATGGTCCACTGCGTTCCATCTTTTTGTTTTACTGAATTTGCTTTGTGTCGATTATTGTTTCAAAGCTCCTTTTCCAATCAGCCCAACGAAAGAGAAAGACACTGAGAGAAAAACGACGAGTTGCAGATTTCTGCCAGAATATGTAAATAATCAGTAAATTATAGTTTACACAGACACACACACACACACCTACGCACCTGGGCGCAACTGTTACATATATCTAATTAGCAAAGAAATGTATATTTAACATCAATCACAACTGTCAGATTTGCCTTCTGTTTCATTTTTTTCTCAGTGTGACAATCACACGTAAAACTCAAGTCACTCTGACTGATCCACACAGGGACAAGTTTGTTTCTGTGGTTTGGACGGTTCGTCCACATGTTCCAGAGTTTTGTAGCGAATATAAATACATCTAAATCTGAATAAGTTTGCATGTTTACATCCCCTGAAGTGATGCTGTTACAGCCCCGCCTCTCACTTAACCCGCTTGTGTGAACCACCAACAACAACAACAACAACAACAATGATCGATCACAGCGTTGCATTGGTGCTGCTGAGTGCGATATGTCTTGTCTTCACAAACGTCTGCTTCCTGTGTTTGTTTACGTCACCTATCGTGCATCTTCTTCTCTGTTTTTGGTGTACAGTCTGTGGCAGCGTTACAGCGCCACTCACAGGCCTGGCAGATAAACAACACATTCCATTGTGTTATTTGTGTTTTTAATGTTTAATGTCATGGATGTACAAGCTGAAAAGTTACAAAGACAAACTTTACCTTGAAAGTGGATGATACTATTCAATGAGCAATATAAAGCTTTTAAGAAATAATCCCCAAGAAACGATTTCTTGTTCATGTGTTTCATGATGATGTTCTGTGTGTGTCAGGTGGTGTCGCAGACCATCAGCCTGGTGGATCTGTCTTGCTACAGTCTGGAAACAGTGCCTGAGTACCTGTTTTACAGTCAGGACGTCACCCACCTCAACCTGAGGCACAACTTCATGAGTCTGCAGGGCCCTGGAGGTCTACTCAACCTGCCCAGGTAACCACCGGCAGCAGATCTTCAGTCACACCTCACATGTAGGTGGAGGACATCGGTTTGGAATAGGATGAATAAATGAATGGCGACAATGCAGAGGGGCATTTTAGTCACATGACATTAGATTCAACTTTATTGTTGATGCATATAGTTCAGGGCACGGACTGCCGTTTAGCATCAAACCTGAACTCCAAACAGCATAGTGAAATTGTTTACAGAGCAAATGCTTTTTTTCGGTTTTCGTCTTTTTTTAAAAGATATTTCTTCCTTTTTTAAAAGCGTCTACTGTGTGAATATGGGAGCAAGCCAAAGATTTTATTGCACATTTTATTGCTGTCGTCTTGTGCTGGGGAAAAGCAAAACACACTGTCCATGTGCAATGTGTCCTAAATGTCCCTAATATTGTGGTCCCCTCTGCAGGTTCTGATAATGTTCATTATGTCTTCTTGCCTAAAAACTGTCAAGCAGGTAAAAAAAAAGAACACCTTATACGTTTTGTCAAAATACCCTCTGCAGGTTTTCGCAGCTGAAGAGTTTGAATTTGTCTCACAACCGTCTGGGTTTGTTTCCTGAGTGTGTGTGTGAGATCCTCACGCTGACCGAGCTCAACCTCTCGTGTAACAACCTGAGAATCATCCCAGTGCAGATCAGCAACCTGCAGAGGTACACACACACACACACACACACACACGTACGCACGCACAGACATACACACACACACACACGCAAAACACTGTAGAATTATGAAAGAGATGAAGGAAAGAATAAACATGGTAAAATCCAAATAAGGATGATGGATGGATAGCTAGATATATAGATAGATGGATGGATGGATCGATGGATGGATGGATGGATGGATAGATAGATAGATAGATGGATGGATAGATGGATAGATAGATAGACAGATGGATAGATAGATAGATAGATGGATAGATAGATAGATAGACGGATGGATAGATAGATAGACGGATGGATAGATAGATAGATAGATAGATAGATGGATAGATCCTTTATTCATTTTCAAGAGAAATTCAGTTTCTTATCTTAACTTAGACATCTGTAAATATCTGTGGTTCATCTTCATTTACTACCAATCTACATCATTGTAAATTTCATTGACAGAAACACAAACAGCCTCCGGTTGTTGTTCAGTCAACAGCCTCCGGTTGTTGTTCAGTCAACAGCCTCCGGTTGTTGTTCAGTCAACAGCCTCCGGTTGTTGTTCAGTCAACAGCCTCCGGTTGTTGTTGCTTGCGTCCTCTCCAGCCTGCAGACCCTGTGTCTGGACGGGAACCACCTGAGCTCCCTCCCTGACGAGCTGGGCGACCTCTCACAGCTCAACGGAGTCGGTCTTTCCTTCAACAACTTCACTCAGGTCCCGCTGGTGCTCCAGCGTCTGAGCGCAGTGGACAAACTGTCGCTGGCTGGAAACCGAGTGCAGAGACTGGATCTGTGTGCGCTGGTCCATATGACTCACCTGAAGAGCATCGACCTCCGGTAAGAGGATCGATCCATCGGTCCACCGGTCTATCTATCTGTCATTCATGATCGGTTATGGACGATCACATCGTCACGATCGCTTTCCGAGGATCAATTTTGGACGATCAGATATTGATGATCGGTTATGAACAATCAGACTGCGCTGATCAGTTATGGGCGATCAGATATTGATGACCACACAGTGTGCTGTTGGGTGCAGGCTGAATGGTCTGCGCCATGTGACCAGTGGAGGCGTGGAGGCCGTGACCCACGTGACCCAACTCGACTTACGGGACAATCGCTTGGACTCCCTGGACCTGAGCGCCCTCTGCAACCTGGAGACGCTCCACTGCCAACGCAACCAGCTGGGGGCGCTGACTCTCAGCGGCTTCACGCTCCGTGTGCTGCACGCCGCCGGAAATCGTGAGTCGACAGCCGCAGCGGGGCTTTAATCGTCGAGCCGTCGTGAGCATTCATGCTCCTGAATGCCGGCGCTGGTTTTTCTGCTTCTCAGGGTTTTTGATGTGGTTCTCGTTTCCTCGTTAAGCCGTAACCTAAACCGTACCCTACGCTGTCCATTTGCTTCATTCATTGTCAATCAGTGATAAACTCATGTCGTAAATCCCAACACACAGGGTTCAGACGTTTACGACAACTTCCCCTCTGCCCTCAGGACTGAATGTTGTCAGCGTTTATCCCGTCCCCAACCAGCTGACGCACATCGACCTATCACAGTGAGTTCTATGTCTGAGTATTTGCAGTATTTGTGTTTTGATATAAATGAACATGATGGATATAAAACTTAATATGATTCACATCAGTCAAATCGTTTCTCCAGTGCTGCAGACTTCCAGCTGTTGTTGAAAACAACAAGTCTCCTGGACAGTTACAAACAAAATGCCAACTTGAGTGTGTGTGTGTGTGTGTCTGTGTGTGTGTGTGTGTGTGTGTTGAGACAGGAATCTTCTGGAGTATCTGCCCGACTGGGTGTGTGACTGCAGGAAAGTGGAGATGCTGGACGTCACACACAACCTGCTGTCGGAGCTTCCGTCCAGGTGACGTCTCTTCCTCTGACACTTTACACGCCAAGAGAACATCACGTCCATCTTCCTCCGCCTCTCTCCCTCTCTTTTTCTCTCTCCCTCTCGAGGGAGACGTTACACGTTTTTGAACTTCTCACAGTTTGTCCATCTTGGTTCTATTGTTGTCATCTGACTGTAAAAGTTCTTGTGGGCCCCCGACAGGCTGCTCAACAACCTCAGTTTGAGGAAGCTGCTGGTGGGAAACAACAGTCTCCAGAGAGTTCCCGACCTGCTGGACCACATTCCTCTGGAAGTTCTGGACCTCCAGCACAACAGGCTGGTCGAGCTGCCGCCTAGTCTCTTCTGCAAGGCCTTAAAGTAAGTTCCTCCTCCTGTTGGATTCCATCAATGAACCGGTGCAACCGGAGCTTCTTTTTTTCCCCCCTCCTACTTCCTGTGAGCTAAATCACTTAATACCCATTAGCGGTTCTGATGTGCTTCACTGCATCTGATGCAGAAAGACGGTGTCTGACGATGTCTGATTCCAGTCATACCCACATGCACCAACCCCACCCATAACAGTGGTGGATCCTAGTGTGCCGCTGCTGTGTAGACGCTGAGTGTGATGTGTATCCATGCACACAAACTAGCTCCACTCGTGTTCCCCACCATCTTTTTCTGCCCGTGTTGTGTCACATGCTCCATGTCTCTGTTTTTGCTGTATTTCTGTCACTGAATGCGACCTTTCCTCACATTAGTATAGCATTTCAAGCTACCGCTTTGATGGCATTTATCAGCGCGTCCGCCATAGAAAAGTCAGCCATATTTGTTGTGTCTGCGTCACACAGCCACAGCATCACGTGGGTATCCATCATCAGCTTGCAGCTGATTGGTCGGAATGTTTCAGAAGCTCTGGTTTTTGCTAGAAGCTGCACAGACTGTCTGAGAAACGAGCGCTGTCACTGTAACTCAGGTCAGGTGTACGCTTGTGTCATCGCTGATCAGAGAGCGGATTGGAATCTGATGGATGTGTGTTTTGTGTTCTTTATGTGTCCGTCCATCGCAGCCTCAAGTATCTGAACGTGTCAGCTAACGCGCTGGAGAGCCTTCCTCCCAGCAGTGCGTCAGACGAGAGCCTCAGCACGCTGCAGGAGCTCTACCTCACCGGGAACAACCTGAGCGAGAGCTGTGGTGCTCTGTTGGTGGGACATCTGAACCTGCGGGTTCTTCACATCGCCTACAACCAGCTGACCTCCTTCCCAGCCAGGTGTGTCACGTTGGCTTCAGTTGGGGCTTCAGGCCACATGACACCGGGGCCTAACTTGATTGGCTGGATGTTGAATTGCAGCAGGGATCGATTGCTTCTCCCTGGTGGCACAGATTTTACAGCTGTTTTGCACTGAATTTTTTGAGACGTCAAATGTTTTTACGCTGATGTTTTGGAGACATTTACTTTTTTTACACTGAATGTTATTAGGCGTTGAAAAAAAAGTCATAGACTAAAAAAAATCAGTGCTAGAAATTTTATGTGTTTTAAAATTTAGAATAGAAGTCCAATTTTGATGTATAAAGATTCAGTCAGAAATTCAACATGTGATGGCACTGTTTTACTTCCATAACACACACACATACGTACGCATACAGATGTATTCCTACTACTCACTACTAATGTAACGGTTGCTCTCTGGCGCCCTCTGTCCTGTGTTTTCTTCAGTAAACTCAGTAAGCTGGAGCTGCTGGAGGAGCTCAACCTGAGCGGCAACAAGCTGAAGACCATCCCGTCCACTGTGTCCAGCTGTAAACGACTACATACGCTCGTGGCACATTCCAACCACATCACCGTCTTCCCCGACATCCTCAACCTGCCGGAGATCAAGGTCAGACCAGGAGTGGTTCGCATGATCCAGCTGCATCACTGACTTTTATTTTTGCTCGTTAGCTCGTAGACCTGAGCTGTAACGAGCTGACGGAGATCCAGCTGACGGACTCGCTGCCGGCCTCTCTGCAAGAACTGGACCTAACAGGAAACAGCAGCCTGATGCTGGAGCACAAAACCCTCAACTTGTTCAGGTGGGTCCGAATCCATTGTGAAACATTCGACAGGTTTGTACTGACATCCGCTCTCTGCATTTCTTGTAAAGTCACATCACGACCCTGAAATTAGATCAGAAGACAACAACCACCACAACCGGAGACTCGATGAACGCCGCCATTCCGTGGAGCCACGGGTTCTCTGAGATGAGTGGTCAAAGGAACAAGTGAGTTTTTAATGTGTACTTTTTTTGAATATATCCAATGTTTTTATTTATATTTGATTATATTTTTATAATACACATAAATGAACTGTGCAATTGAACATATTGTGTATTGTATATTATTTTATTGCCACAGACCCAATAATACAATATTACCACAATATTAGGATTTTTTTTTACCTTTTTCATCAGTCCCCAAAATTAATATTTGACAACATCCAAAGTTAGATAAACAAAGAACATATGAAATACAGTCCAACTTACCTGATGACCTCCAACTAAATGGTTTTTATCAGATTTAAATAATGTGCACAAAACAGTACGACAGCTGATCCCCCAAAAAACAATAATGAAAAAAAAATTTAAAAAAGAAATATAGAAATAAAAATAATAGTAAAAAATAAACGATAATAATAGTAATAATATTAAGAGTAATACTACCACTAATAAAATAAAACATTGCAATATTTTCTGGGTCTGTAGAGAAAAATCTAACAATATATTTTTTGCCCTGCTGTCAAATCCATTCGATGTCCTGTTTGTGACATTCCTGTGCTCCGGCTGAAGCTGCAGTGGTTTCACAGTGGTGGTGGTGGTGGGGGGGGTTCCTTCCCAGGCTGTGTGTGTCCGTGCTGGCCGTCGACCGCTTTGGAGACAGCCTGGAAGCGGCGTGTTACGGCGTTTTCGATGGCGACCGCAATGAGGAAGTGCCCCGGCTGCTGCAATGCACCATGGGAGATGTGCTGTGTGAGGAAGTGCAGCACACTGGCGTTGACAGCGTGTACATGAGCAACACTTTCTTCAGCTCACACAGGTGAGATGCACCTGAATCCGGTCTGACTTGACAAACATGTACTTCTCGTGCAGCGTTTCAGCTTTGCCGCGCGTGTTTCCTTCGGGACAGGAAACTGGGAATGGCCGGCCAGAAGCTGGGGGCCTCTGCCGTGCTGTGTTACGTCCACCACGAATCCTCAGAGCCTGGGAGCTACCTGAGCCTCACTGTGGCCAACGTGGGGACCTGCCAGGCCGTGCTGTGCAGGGACGGCCGACCGGTTCCCCTTTCCAAGGTCTACAGCTTGGAGCACTGCACTGAGGAGATGGAACGAGTGAAACTCAGCAAAGCCATTATCACAGAGGTAACCGGCACATGACGTGAGGGACGTTACGTAAAACCGAGTCGCGCATTAATGTGCAACTGCTTCACAGGACAACAAAGTGAGCGGGGTGACGTGCTGCTCTCGCCTGCTGGGCTGCTCCTATCTGTCGCCCTGGGTGCTTCCGCAGCCGTGGGTGCACACAGAGCCGCTCTGTCCCCAGGACGAGTTCTTGATCTTGGGCAACCGGTCGCTGTTCGAACGGGTCTCCTACCAGGAGGCCGTGTGCACCGTTCAGGCCGTGCGGGACCCGCGCGCCGCCGCCAAGAAGCTCTGCTCGCTCGCCCAGAGCTACGGCTCCAAGGACAACATCGGGGCCGTGGTGTTGTCTCTGCACATTGCCGAGGACGGCTGTACCTGCGAGGCGCCCGTTCCCGCCCCCGAACCCCGGGCTCCTGCGCCCGCCCCTCTGCCTGTGTCCGTCACGCCAGCCTCCAGTGAAACGGCCACCCTGTCGTCCACCAGCGGCGTGGTCTCCGAGTTCAACAGCGAGACGTCGGCGTCGGAGGTGGGAAGCGAGGCGGGTTCCACCGCCTCCGATGAGCACACCTCCCTGGGGCCTGCCCCCCGCCCGGAGAGACGCTGTAGTCTGCACCCTGGTACCGCGTTGTGTGGAATCACGGTGCCTGGCCCGGCGGGGCTCGGGCCCCACGTGGGCCCCTTCCAGCGGCAGCCATCCTGCGCCACTTTCTCAAGTAACCAGTCGGACAACGGCTTGGACAGCGATGACGAGACGCCGCTGGAGGGGGTGATATCCAACGGCAGCAAGTTGGAAGTAGAGGTGGACATCCACTGCTGCGCTTTCCAGCTGCGCTCGGGGGCCCCCGAGAGCCCCAAAGACCCAGACGATGACAAGCACCCGTTAGACTATGGGACCAACGGGAAGATGCGGCGACAGAACAGCGTGGTGGTGTCTGCGACCAACGGCTGCCTGCTGGCTGTGTGTGGGAGAGAGATGGCCGACCTGAAGGAGTCCCCTTCCACATGTAGCCTGTTTGGGAAGAAACTGTCCAACGGCTCGGTGGTGGCCCCCGAGGACAGTCACAACCTCATCGAGGTGGCCCTGGAGGCCCCGAAAAAGAAGTCGGGTTATTTCACTGCGCCAGCGCAGCAGGACCCCGAGGACCAGCTCATCGTGCCTCCTAGTCTGGAGCAGGAAGTCCGCGAGCAGCTGAGAGGTCAGAGCCCGCTGGTCTCAGGTCTGTGTGCACCCAGCACGCCCTCGTCCATTAAAGACCCCGTGTGGGAACAGCCGCACCCCCCTGTCTTTGCCCCGCACCTGCTTCCGTGTCCGGGACCGACTCCTGTCTTCCAGCAGGAGGTTTACGATACGGCGCTCTAAAAGGGGGCGGGGCAGACCTGCGATTAGCCAGGGACGCCGACATTCAGATCAACGTCGTCGATCAAAGTTGTGAGGAAACAGCGTGTCAGGGAGTGGAGCTGTGCCATCGGCGGGGCGGGAGGGCGATTCGACAGAGGAAAGAGTGTGAAGGGGAAGGAGAGACCACAACGGGTCAGCCTCGTGTCCTTGGAGCTGGAATTAGGGTCAGAGAGGTCTTCTCTGGGGTCCACATGGTCTCTCAGGTCCTGGGGAGGAACTAGAAAAAAGTGCCTACTGCAGAGGAGTTGACGGCCTCGAGCTCCCTGTTTGAGGAGCTCGAGACATCAAACGAGACAAGAAGATGCTCATGGCAAAGCCGTTTTGTTATTGCTCCCACCCTAAATGTCTAGAATCTTCTACAACGGATTCTACAAAGCGTGAATATACACTCAGCTAGCAGGCTGTGTGGGCTGGAGCTTATTACGATAATAATCACGTCGAAGCAGACGTGTTGTTAACAACCACGATTACATGTGTCAGCGCAGGAGTACATGGAGGAGTACATGGAGGAGTACATGGAGGAGTACATGAGGAAACGTTCAACTTCAGTTGAACCTGTTCGGTCGCGGGAGAATCGGTTCTATTTCATCTCAAACTGTTGTTACACAATATTCTACCGTTGTTAAAGTAAGATGATCACGGCCGCCAACATTGAATCCGTCCTTGTTCCTAATTCATTTATTGGCAATTTTACATCCCAACAACTCTGTTATTGTTTGAAATCCAAGTTACATTTCCCCTGTTTTTTCTAATGAGGTAAATGTGTTGGGAGAATTTCCTCAGTTTAGAGTTTTATTTGTTATTATAAATAGATATGATGCAAAAACACACACACACACACACACACACACACACACACACACACACCTCATTGCCAAAACAGAAAGCTGCTGTGGTTGTACGCAGGCCAAAGTCCACTCATGTCAGTAATCAATTACTACATGTGAGTTATGTTACCGTCGGCGCCGTTTGCGTGTCAGACCTTTGACTGTCACCTGGTGTGAAAAGGACGATGTGTGTGTGTGGGATGTTCTGTTGCGTGTAGGTGTTTGCTCCAGTGACTGATGAGTCTTAATTAATTTCTGCGTCTGAATCTGCTGTTGCTGTTTGTTGGAGCAGCTGTTCAAAAACAGTCCTTGGACACATACAAAGTACGTACAGTCCTGTGAGTCTCAGCTCAACGTATCACCTGTTATCTGATTATACATATATGTATATGTATATATGATGGCTGAGGCACACGTTTCATTCATTGGACGCTTATCTTTTACTTTGATGAGATCTCGAACATCGGCCCCTCCTCCGTCCAACATCGCCGTTGTTACAAACATGTTCAGTAGATAGAGAGTCGGGGACGATGCTGCCGACCTGTCTACTGCACCTGAGAACGTGCCGTCCCTCCATCAGAAGTAGTCTCATGTTGAAAACACGTTAGCAAGCAGTTCGGTGTTGTCCAGTACATATGTTGACTTCTGTCTTTGAATAAGGTTTTTAGATTTTTCAGCAATTTCAGGGTTAATTGACAGGCACAGATTCAGAAAACAGAATTTGAATGAAAACACATTCATGGCATTGGTGTGTGTGTGTGTGTGTGAGTGAGAGAGAGAGACATGAGGTTTGTATTGGGTGTAGTTTTACTGATGTTCATCCAGTTTCATTTAAAGCTCAGAACTGTTTTTATGCAGTCAGACATGTATTCCTACATTGAGTCACTAACCCTCTGTCCAGTGCCAGACACACATTCAAATAGTTTGTGAAATGATCCATGCATCGGTGTGTGTGTGTGTGCGCTCATACAGGAAGTGTTCATCTGTCTTGTCCTCACAACCTCCCACAATGCACCACAATCAAGTGTGTTCTTTTTTTTTTTTTTTTTTAAACTGCTTATTCATATATTACAAACTTGACAGAGTTGTTTCCCGTCTGACCAAGTATGTTCTGCCGCGTGCGTGCGTGTGTGTATGTGAGTAAAAGAATCCCGATCAGATGCTCCAGTTGTGACCAAAGTAGCCAACGTATCATCTCACTGTTCCTTCCTCGTGTTGTTTTCTACAATTGAAATTGAGTATATTTTGTTTTTGAAGCCAGCGTTTATTTTTGTACTTCACGGTGTCATGCAGACAAATGTTTCCCTGCCCACTGACTGGGAAACTGTCACTCACAATGTACTTTGTTTTGAAGGTACTAATTATAAACTGTATTTATTGTAAGCATGTCCTGAATATACATCCAGATAAAACAACAGAGCGCGTCGACAATGTGATTTATTTGTACAATCTAATATTTCTAGGTTATTCCTCTCGCATGCAGATCGCTGCTAAAATGTTTAATAATTAGAGATGTATTATTTAAGACGGGGCCAACGAGCACTTTTACTGGACAGGATTACACACCCTTCAACTTTGAGAGTGACAGCTGGTTGTTATTTTCTTTAAAATGCTGCCAAGTAGCAATAAAACTTTTTACTGTGAAGATTTTCATGGTGTTTGTGTTCAGTTTAGACATGTTAACTTCAAAATTCTGAATGTAAATGTGACTTGTTATTTACCACACAGGAGCTCCTGTGTCAATTAGAATGAAAAGGAAATCTATCTTGGTTGTATTTTATTAATGAACAAAGCTTTATGAACAACCAACAGTCGAAATCTCTGCATACAAGTAGTTCGGATGAAGCAACAACCTGATCAAATAGAACAGAATTGCTGAACACCCCCTTATTTGTCATAGTCTGTTTAAGAAAGGTTTTACATTTCCCAGCTTTTACACAAACGTGGGGTGGTGAAATGTTAAAATATTAAAAAAGAAGAATAACTCAATATATCTGTATGCTGACATTGACATGTTTACATCTGTTGACATCTGTTTACAGCTGAAGAGTCACACCATCCATTCACTGTGAAAACCTCTGGATCCTCAGACTGATTGTCACTTAAACTGCAAGAAATAGAATGACGACATTATTTAACGTTGTGACATGATATTTACACACATGAATATGTGAAACGATCACATGACCCTCCACACAAACAACTACAGAGATGCCATCAACGTCATCTGAGACGGACTGAAGAGATCACAACAAGAGATCACAACATGGAATCTACACATGTGGCGATGAAAAACGATCATGTTCATTCATCGATAGCTGAACCAAACTTGTTTTATAGACAATGGGACGACAGATTGTCTCACGTCAACATTAGACAGGTGAATAGAAAGCGAACGGAACCGATCTGTGAGTAATAAAAACAGCCGAGTGTGGGACCGTAGGTGCACCGTACAGTTTGATATTCACCCACGTTCTTACCTTGAAATGAAGAATGTTTGTGTAGAGAACAAAGAGACTCGCCGGTGACTCGTCCCGTCTCCGCCGATCTCTTCTTCTGCAGTTTCAGCCTCGAACAGCGCCACAAGTCGTAGCGGTCAAAAGTATATTGCATTACTAGTGGTTTAGGACTGCCATAGAGAATGAACGGGAACTGGTTTAGGTCCTTTACACCGGGGTTCGATTCCCCGACGGGGAGTTTAATCTTTTCAAGCATGTGAAGCCTATACCCCCACTACATGCGCACTTTAATTACAAAAAAGAAAAGAAAAGTACAGTGACGGATTCCAAGAACTTACTCTTGACTCAGTGGAAACAGGAAAGAACAGTTTTCGTATTTTGAAATTCTCCATATTTTTCATGAACACACAGGTCTGTCTTTCATTTCCAAATTACTTTCCCACCACTTTTCAGCGGCGATGACTAACCTCCTTGGTAACGTGAACGTGTGTGTTCTGTGGAAATGGCTCAGACGTTCCTTGGAAGATGAATGAGGAAGTTGGTCATTTCACAACAATCTCCTCTATGTGCTGGATGGTGTTTGTAGCAGGTTCCAGACAGGTCAGTCTAGTTCGTGTTTACTGCTTAAAACAGTTATTAACTGTTTTTAAATATACCAGCGTGTCAATATTTGACTTTACACTTCAACAGTACTTCAATCTTGGCCAGGGATGTAGAACATAATCATAAGCGTCAATTAGACGCGACACAATCAAACTGTGAATTTCTTTTTTTTTTTTTACAAACCACAACAATCAGAATGTAATGACACGTTAGATTTATACACGGATACATTTATATGGCAACCGCTGACTAAAAGTAGTACGCACAGACGTGCAGAAGAGCCAGAGAATGTACATCACACAACAAGTACCATATACTGAAGACGTATATATATTTCAATAACTATAAATAACACTGAAAAATGAAGGATGTTGTTGTGTGTCAAATGTACGTACGCCGTGGACAGAAAGACCAGTCAGAACCAATCATACCTGTGGGCAATTCAGTCGCCACTGACCCTGACATGCTTTGGGAGGTGGGAGGGAGCTGGAGTACCCAGAGAGAACCTGCGCAGACATTGGGAGAGCATGGGAACTTCCACACAGACACACTCCAAGGTCAGAGGACCTTCTGTGTACACTGGTCCACCGTGTCGCCCACGGTGGCCAAAACAACCGTTGGCGCTGTAAGAGCTACACAACAGGCTGCTGCACCAACGTCTGAAACGCCTGGTAGTTGTCGACCACTGGGGGGAAGCTGCGAGCCTCACATATGCCGACGTCTTTGTTTTCAGGCCCCGTCCCGTCACCGAGCACCTCATAGACGTCCTCAGCCTCAGAATCCACGCCGCACTGCTGATATGACATGTTGATTTGGATGCCAGGAACACCCGCCGCGGGGAAGTCGACATGTTCTATAGCAGGAGCCCAGTGAGCCGCCGGCGCTTGCTTGTCGGGGCAGGTCGGCGTGTTGTGCTCCCTCGGGGGGTGCGCTGACTCACACGTCCTTCCTGCCAAACTTTGGATCCTGACACGACCCACGTGTTCCTGAGGTGGACTGCCCGGAACGACGAAGGAATAGGTTCTGTTGGAGATCGCGGATCCAAAGCCGTCCGCCGTAACACGGCAGGGGTCATAGCGCGCCGATGACAAGTCGGTGGCTCTTCCACATTCCACGTTGGTGCTGGGAGGTGAAACCGGGTTGAATGTCATGAAAGCTTTGCTGAGGGCTTCGTGCACGCCTGCGATCACGTCAGCGGCGTTGGTTTTAGCGTAGCTGAGCGACGTGGAGCCTGTGCTGATTCCACTGCTGTGGTGAAGACTCTCCTCGCTGACGTCGGACAGCGACCCCTTCAACCTGCAGGCACAACGGCCCGTGACGACAATCGACTAGAAACTGGATTTGGAGCTCCGGCGGCCATACTGACCACAGCTGGCCGTCATCTGGGAAGAGGGGCTCGACCGAGACGGATGAGATGACGGGGGGCACCGGAGTAAAAAGCTGCTGATGGAAGACAGAAATAATGAGCATGAACGATTCATGTCTGACCGACTTCAGCAAATGAGTGTGGAGACACAAAGCGTCTCACCTCTTCTTTGCTTGGGTTTATATCCAGAAGTTTGGGATTTTCACCAAAGGGGTCCCACCACTTAGTTTTAAGCCTAGAGTCAAACAAGAAGTCATCATGACGTGAGGTGCGTGTCTCCGAGCCGTGGACACTCGGAGACACGCACCTCACGTAGCAGCCGTATATGGTACCGCTGATGATGACGCCGAGGCAACTCAGGCCGGTGATGACCCCCCACAGCAGGGAGTTATGGGAGGCCGCTGCAAAGTTTGGAAATATGTTTCAGCATCGTTTTTGTTCCTTACTTGTAGTAAAAAAAAATGAAAAAAAAGAAACAACTGATGCAGTCAGAAGAAGAACAACACTTGGCTTTCAACCGGTCGCGTCACTTTGACAGCAGCTTCTTTTTTACTGTTTGAGGGACAGAAGGACACTTACGGCTTGTGAATTCATGCTCTTCACTACTGTCACTGAGCCCATGGTTCCAATCTAAGTAGCTTTTCACGCTGACCACATACGGCGTTCTGGGCTTCAAGCGTTCACCGGAAATTTCAAAGTACTCGACTCCGTCCACGGTAGCCGGGTCGACATACGTCGTTTCCTGAAAGGCAAAAAAGAGAATTCTGTCATCGTGTCTTTTTTCCCCAAGACCCGTCATCAGTCTTTCTCTGGATCATTTCTCATCGAATCCCATTTGTCCACAGTACTTTAGGTCGAATGTCAACGACTGCAGATGTTGACTTGATCAACCACTGGTGGATGTTTTGTCACTGACAAGCTCAGACAAAGGATCCCTGCAGGGACACCACACCTAACACCCACACATCTCACAGGAGGGAGACAACAGTGGGTGTGAGTTCCTCACTGGGATTCCTTGTCACGTTTGCCATTTACAGCCTTGATTCAACGGTAACTGACGACCGCACACGTCGGTTTACCACTGTTTCTCTCACCGGTTGGACGTCTCCTTTTTGCTGCAGTGTCACCACAGCCTTCAGACTTCTACTGAAACTGCTGCTGGTGTCATAGTTTGTCAACCATCTGACTTCAAAGTTCCCATTCGATTCCTTTACTGAGAGAATCCGGGGTCTTTTCGGCTTTACTGCAAGAGGAGAACACACATCCTTCTCGTTACCTCCGTTCGACACATTTCTAGATTGTCATTTCTGAACACGAGCAGACATGATCACTGCCAACTTTCATCAAGGCTCCTGTGGGTTGTCTTTCTGTTCCCGCAAATGGACTCACTGCTGGCAATGACGCTGATGTTTTTACAGTCCAAAAGGTTGCCGTCTTCGAAGACGGAGGCTGTATGATCTTCCCCAAATACCAGTGTGGTGTGGAGAGAGCAGCAACATGTTCTACTGGAACACTGCCTGGGAACACAATGGTTCTCCCTGTGGAACACAAGACCATCTGTTGTCTGTGCATTTATCATAAGCAGCTCCCAGTATTGGAACCAATCCTATTGGTACTGAGTGTACTTCTCTGTCTACAGTCTGTTCAAACATTAGCAGGACAGAGTACAACTTCCTCGTTAGTATAGTGGACAGTATCTCCGCCTGTCACGCGGAAGACCGGGGTTCGATTCCCCGACGGGGAGTTTCTTTATTGTTATTTGTTTAGTTCCTTACTTGTTGACTTCTGTCACCTAGAAAGTGTTTTGCGCTTTTCAGAGATTTCAAGATTAAGAAACAGACTCAGTCATAAAATCTACATTTTATCTGCAACCCCCAGTTAAAACCGTCTGAAACAGTTTGAAAACAACCTAAAGTTACGCTTTCCAGTCCCTCCGCAGTATATTCACTCTGCAGTTGGTTTAGAAACACATTCACTTCTTTTCCATGTGATAACACACACCACGGTGTCACAACTCACCCGAAACCTGCGTTGTTCCGGACGGTGACGTTGTAGTTTGTGCAGTTTTCAGCGTCAAAGCGGCAAAACATGGACTCGTCGAAGTCATTTGTACACTCGAGCTGCATGTCTGTCAGCGAAATAACACACAACGACGACAATGAGTCGTGACATCGGAGCGAAGACATCAAACGTGTCGGAGGGTCCGAGTTATGTCCGACACCTTCACCGGAGAGAGCTGCCACGCTCACAATCCATCCAGAGAAAAGCAGCACGACAGCCATTCTGGAAAGAAACACACACACGACAGACGGACGTTACGGACGTATGGACACCGGTCACAGGACACGACGGACGGACGGACGGACGTATGGACACCGGTCACAGGACACGACAGACGGACGGACGGACGTATGGACACGGGTCACAGGACACGACAGACGGACGGACGTATGGACACGGGTCACAGGACACGACAGACGGACGGACGGACGTATGGACACCGGTCACAGGACACGACAGACGGACGGACGGACGTATGGACACCGGTCACGGGACACGACAGACAGACGGACGTATGGACACCGGTCACAGGACACGTCGAACCTGTTCAACTCCTGATAGAAACACCGACTTCAGGGCAGCGTCACTCCGTCACGGTCCATCTCTCTCCGGGTGTTCTCCGGAAACTGTTCCCGGAATTGTTGCGCACTTTGTCAGTCGGTCACTCCCATTTCCTCCCGACTGCTGCTGGTTCATCATTAGTGACACTCATCAACAGCTATGTAATGATATATTAGTGGGTAGAAAAGAGACAACGTTCGTACTCGTTTGATTTATATACGGTATACAACATGACAGTGTCAACACAATACAGGACACACACACACACACACACACACACACACCTTTTGAAATCGTCCCATCCTGTTGGTTTTTCCACACCCTAGTATGTGTGTATCTGATTTCAACACCTGGGGTTGTTGCACAAAGCAGCTTTAATGGAACTCAGATTGGTCTTCCAGAAAGAAAACTACATGTTTTTCATGTGCAACCAAGAAATGACAAAGGTTCTGCATCTTCTTCCCCTCATGTAAGGAGGGGTGAGTACTGGACTGGACTGAGTACTATTATAACACTTTTAGTAGGATGAGTATGAATTTCATCTAGCGTATGTTTCTTTCCATATGGAGACAAAAGTAGACAAACAAGCATTCAGCTGATTTGTCCCTAAAAGGATAAATGCTGCAAAACAGGGCGTAGAACAGGGTGTAGAGCAAGAACACCTGCAATGTCCATTGAATTCAACGGCAGCATCACATTAACCTTCAAGAGTCAAAGTCTTCATACTAAAGTGAGATTTCATCAGTTTCATTCAAACATGGTTAAACCTGCTTGTTTTTATTGACGATCCTACATTTAATGAATTTTAATAGTTTTATATACACATTTATCCAAATACTTTAATTTTTTTGGGCTTTGAAGATAAAAATCAATTGCTGATTAGATTTGATAAGCTCACAACTCATCAGTGCACATTGTAAGGAACGACACAAGACTGCAGTCAGAGGAAATTTGCTTTATTCAGGAGGCCAACGAAAGCAAAGTGCAGCAAACCAAACCCCAAAACGTAGCTCGTCATGTGCACACAGATCTATTCAAAGGTCAGAAATACACCTGGGCTGAGATTATACGACGGAGTTAGAAAGAAAAGGGTCCCCTTAGTTAGTTCCACAGTCTGGTGTGCAAACAGCTGGATGCTTTCTGACAGCAGACATGTGGATAGAAAGAAGAAAACAGCGATGGTCTGACTGTTAAAACACCAACAGGTCAGGACGGGCAAACAAGTCCCCTGTTCTCTTTGGACAGAACCAAAGACAGCACAGGTACTACATACGTGATGTACTGTAGATTGTTCACTTGACCGAAGCAGACGAGAACTCTTCCCCCGTCAAGAGGAAAACGATCGTGTGACCACCGTCGGTTTGTTAATGACCATCCCTGGTTGGTCAGAAAGACTCGAGTTGTTTTCTGTTGTGAGTTAAGTGCTGAGTAAAAGGTGGGAGTGTGTCGTCAGAGGAGAGACCGACTTTAGATGACAGAGAACTGGATGCCGTGTTTGTTGAGACGTTCAATCAGGGTGGTTTTGGCAAAAGCTGCTCCAGGAGTATAAACTCCTCCCCTGGGACAATAAAGGAGGAGGAAAGAAGGAATTAAAACTGATGCTTTTTACTGGGGACAGACAGAATGAACTAAAGGAAACACACTATGTGATCATGACTCATCTTAGCGTGTCAAACAGTCCAGTAGCTGCTGTTGGTTTCATTCTATTATTTATATACTGTTGTTTGTATTTGACCATGTATTCCCACTGCGCATTAGTAAAACTATCAACTATACAAGAGAAAGTTCCGGAAGAATGAGCAAAACCTAAAGAGTTTGTTGTCATGTAGTTCTACTTGAGGGGGCGGGGGGGGGCAATTAAAAGGGTGACAACTCACGTCCGGGGCATGGCGACGGATTCGTTGAGGATCGTCAGGGCAGCCTGGACCATCGCGATGGGCGTGGCCACATAGCCACACTCTGAATATTAAGGAACATAGTTAGACACTAGCCTGGCTGCATTCAACCAGAGCAATGTGTTTCCAGTCACCTGGTCCCTGAACGAGCGTGCGAATCTTGGCATTAGGATTTCCCTGGGCGGGGTCCTGTCCGTCTGTGTATCCCTCTCCGTAGAAGGCGAACCGAAACGAGGACGCTTCCATCTAACGCGGGCAGATCAGAGCAGACGGATCGGTTTTCACCTGCGGTGGTCGACAATGGTGCAGACGATCCGCTGCGTTTACCTGCTTCCTAGTTGGCCCAGCTTTGGAGAAGAGTCCAAAGGAGAAGAACTCTGGGTACTAACAAGGTGGGGACAGACAACAACATCATGGAACATCTGCACACCGCAGGAGACAAATGCACTCCTGCTCTCTTGGGATTAGGGGTTCATTTACCTTGATGAGCAGGTTGCGTCCAAAGTTTAACTTGACTAACAACCAGAACATCATCCCAGCAAACATCATCTTGACAACGTTGCTGATGCCTCCTATGCCGGCGTACGCTCCGTACTGAACCTAAAGAACCCGAAAACAGCATCAGACAATCTGGTTCTTCTACCGCTTCTCCGCTGCAGCATTCCAGACGATGGAAACCAGACGTCCCTCGCCTCAGCTGCTCCTGGGGGACGTCCCAATCCATCCCAAGAAGCTGCCAAACCACACGACAGCCTTCAATGTGAAGGAGCAGCATGTCTCTGCCCTCAAGAGGAACCTGCAGCTGCTTGCACCTACAATCCAGATTTGATTGTGACTCCGTCAGTGTAAGAAGGAGGTAGGAGAAGAAAGAGGCCCACCGGTGAGGCCTGATACTCCTCCGTCAGGAAGCGCTGAGTTCTCTTGACCACCGATGGGTCGGAGCCCATGAAAGGCACCGTATACTGCTGGATCTCATCACTGAAGAATAAGGCGCCTCTGCAAGTACACAGAAACAGAAGTGTCACATGGGAGTAATTACAGCGTCACATAGTACATCATGTACCTTTGGGGGGTTGTATATTTCATAACAGTACAGTATTACATTTGGGAAGTGAACATATGTACTAATGAGACATCACATGATGTTTTATTACCTACCAACATCCGGTCCAGGGTCTAAGGACCTGAAGGCCTCACAGTCCAACATACCTGCGTTTAATCCTGGAGCCAACGGTCGGGAGCGGTTTGTAATTGAATTTCTGCCTGAGACTCTTCAGCTTGGGACTGTCAGCAAAACCGTAGACGGCTGACTGCCAGGTGCCATCGTGGATACACCCCCCCTGACGGACGGACACAAAGAGAAAGAAACTCATGAGGCAAAACTACACGAAGGAGAACTGGAGAAAAGAGGAGTGGAGAATTTAAAAAGAAACATCCGGAAAGAGCATCACATGAGCACATGCTAATGACGGGGGAAGAAGGGAGGGGGGGGTCACTCACATCAGCCCCAGCGTTGACCGTCAGGAAGCTTTCCACTGCAGTCAGAGTACCTACAGGAGCACAACGTCCTTTACTCACAGCAAAGAGAGACGATCACTGGCCACATGTGAGCCTGCACGTACCCTGGAACTGTTCCTTGGTGTACAGGACCCCCATGTCTGCGGGGATGGAGTCAAATCCACAGCTCCCGATGATGTACACACCCTTCTCAGCTGCTTGGTCATGGTAGTTCAGCTGCATTCCCTCCAGAAACTGCAGAGAGAGAGACACACACACACACACACACACACACACAGGCACAGTGGTACAATAAGACATACACACACACACACACACACACTCACTGTGTGAGAACGGGACAACTGGATGTTTCAGGAACAGTTGTAAAGACTTTAACAGCCCGATGGTTTTATCCTTCACGCACCAGACAAGTAATGAGTCTAAAACAGAAGTCTGAAGGTTTCACAAGAACCTCGGCTGCTGTAGTCAGATTCGTTCTGAGTAAAAGAGCTGAAACAGGTTGAAACCTGCGTGAAAAGAACCATTTCCCAACTGAAACTAACACGGCAATAAATCAACTGCTGATTGGTCACTGTACCTGAGGCTCTCCACAGATGTCAATGTGGTGAGCTCCATTCTCCACACAGGCTTTGACCACCGGCTCGCCATAGAACCTGTACTACACACACACACACACACACACACACACCCCTGTTGATTCATGACCTCACTCACAGGGTTCTAGACGTTGCCCATCTTTCCTGATTTGGGACTCTGAGGGAACCGTGGGTCGACCCTCATCGACACTCACATCTGTCTGCTAGTCCGTGTTACTTCTGCAGAAACCAACCTCCCCTGCTCTTTCCACACAGGAGACTGGACTTTAGAATGTAGATTTACACAATTAACATTTCTTGCGCCTTTTAAATGCTAATTTGATGTTTTAATTGTGCAACGTATTTAGATTTTTCTGGTCTTGGTAATACTGGAACTATTCCGTCTATGTTTACAGCATGAATGTGATAAAAAGTCTCTGTGGAACAGTGTTGGTTAATGTAGTGGGAGGATTCAGTGTGGAACAAGAACCTGAGTGATTCAGAGGATGTGGAGGACACAAAATATCTTATTGTGTGAAGCAAGTCAGCAGCCTTCATTGTGTAACTGAAGGCTGTGTGTGTGTGTGTGTGTGTGTGTGTGTGTGTGTGTGTGTGTGTGTGTGTGTGTGTGTGTGTGTGTGTGTGTGACAGACAGAGCAAGCAAATAGGAGGAGGAGAGCGACAGTCACGGCCAAAGATGGCAAATATATGCGCTGGCACGACAAATTTGGCAATGGGAGAAGCAAAAGTGTGTGTCCGAGCAAGATTGTAGTGAAAAAGGCACAAACATTCCCAGGGAGTCGTCTACTTACAGGCCCCACACAGTTGAGGACAATGACAGCCTGTTTGCACATGGCTGCCAAGGAGTCCGGTTCCCCTACATCTGCCACAATGACGTCCACCTCTGTCCTCAGCTCGGGCTTACCTGCACACACACGCACACACACAGACACCATGAGAGTATTTTATTTACTGTAGCGTCTTACACTGAATTTCAAACCAAATACTTGTTTGATGTATGACAAAGGAGGGGGTGATTACAACAAAAAGTCTATGACGCAGCACAAAAGTTGCACGCAACAGCCAAGTAACAATCGGTGAGTGTAAAATACGCTACGGTGAGACACTGCAGGTACTCAAACTGTTTGTACTGGGTGAAGGTCTCCATGGCAACAGTGGACACATTGTTGCTTTAACAGACAGTGTGTGTTTGAACCGAATGACTAGACACGCTGCTATGTCAATCAGTGTGCTGTCATCGAGGGGATTGAACAGCGATGTGTTCCATCAGCTGCCGCTTGCTCCCTAAAGACAAAGCCAAACAGAAGGGGATCAAAACAGAACCGACTAATCCTCTGGAAACATTTCTATCGTGACAAAAGAAAAGCTCCCTGACTTCCATGAGAGGGAACCAAAGCAGCACATGGAAACAACCTTCCTTCAGGAATAATGACACATGACACAGTGCCATACTTTAGCATGCTAACCTCATGACCAGTTACTGCACCAGGGTCTTTGATGTATGCAAATGATTGGTGATGCTGCAAAAACCTCTGATTAGCAGAGAATATAGTTGATCAAAGAAATATATTAAAGGGTGAAAATAAACTTAAATTGCTTATAGGTAAATCTACTGGCATGACTATGTATTTATTAGGATTACCAAGGGAGACGTCACATCATGTCTTAGGATGGATGGATGGATGGGTTCAAATATTAGTGTCACACAATTAGCTGTTTCTCTATCTACATTTTAAAAAGTTAATTTCGGTGAAATATTTGTTGCGTGTACTTTGGAATTCAGCACATGAGGTCAAAGTCACTGACTTATCTTTGGAAACCTGAACCTACTTTAGATAAGTAACCCCCCCCACACACACACACACACAAATAGCTAGCAAAAATGTCCACTCAAAGTGCATACAACGGAGAGAGAAACTGCTCTTGGCGATAAAAGCCGTTCATTTGAAAACGCAGTTAAACTGCACAAATGCACGAACATGGCTAGAAATCACTAATGTTTCATAGAAATAGTTAAGAGGAGAGCGACGGTTCGGATACTGACTGAGAACTGAGGCGGCCTGCTCCAGAACCTGCTCCAGCTTCTGCCTGTTCCTGCCGGCCACGGCCCACCTCAGGTTCCCTCTCGGACCCTCGGACGCGGTCCGGGCCACCTCCTCCACCACAAACTGGCCTGTGAAGCCGGAGGCTCCAAACACCACCAGGTGGTAGGGCCTGCTCGGGGACGTGTGTACGGATGCCATGACGCCTGGAGGAGTTCACTGGGGCACCTTCTCACCTCTGTCGCCGGGGGTCGGTCGGGGTGTGTGTGTGTGTGTTTGTGTGCGTGCAGTTGACAGTGTAAGTAGGACCCGGCTACTTCCGCACCAAACTGTCAGTGGTCGAAGCTCCGCCCATTTTTCTTCTTCTTTGGCTCTTGGCAAATCCTTGAACCTCTCTAGTGCCACCTGCTGTCCGTGTGACGTCACGTTTCCATCATAACTTATTTCCTATACATTCCATCATAGTATTTCTATCTATCAGTACGTTTGACACTTCCTGGTTATTTACATTGAGCACAGTCCAGTTCTTGTTTATTTTTTAAGATAGTTTTTTTTTATATTAAACCTACATGTTTCAATTTCCTTCTTGTATTTTGACAGAAATGACAAAACAGATAGGACGTTGTGCTCATACAACCCCACAATGTGATTTTCATACATTTACATCTCTGGCATTCCTATTGTTATTGGAGGGGGTGATGGTTTTTCAGATATCAATGTCGAAACATTGACCAGTAGCAAGTATAGCTGAAAAACACCCACGGCTAACACCCCTTCAAATTCAAACAGTTTTTATCAGTCTCACATTTTTCAGGATTGTGTGTACTTCATATGGTTTCTCAGTCAAACTCAAAGTGGGCAGTTTTTGGTCACAAATTCTTTATTTTTTAAGCAGCATTATTCCATTTATATATTTTTCCCCATAAATGTAATAAGTTTAAATCCCATGTTAATCATGCAATAATTCTTGCTGTGTGCATCTTTTTCAAACATATTTTTATTTTGCGCCTGATGCCTGCGACAGTTTATTATTAACTGTTACTCAATAACACGAGAATCCTCCTGTCCTGTTTGTCAATGTTCACCGTGTCATGGTGTGTGCTGCCGTAGTGTTTCCATTGCATGTCTGCCAGGGAAAATGTACTTGTGCCCTCTGAGCAGCAGCAGAGTGTGTCAGTAACATTAGAGGGCTGTGGAGAGACAGAGGCGTGACAAGCACATGGTGTGGACGGGTGGAGACATGGCTTAGTATGGAGTTGTCAACAAAGCGTCACGAGGAGGCGGCACAGTCCTGACACTGGAGAGGCTGTAGACTTAGATCAGACAGCGCTTTAGAGCATTGAAGTCTATCAATGCCGTGTGGACTTTTTCACGTCTGTTCCCAAAAAATAGCATGGCGATGTATTTTCTTTCACACAATCAGGAACATGTCAGCTGTGGGGAAAGAAGTTCCCAGTTTACAGTGTTGTTGTTCACCTGAGGTTGAACGTAAAGCAGCACGTCCGTCATGGTTTCCCTGCAGGAGACGAGAAGATATGCATGTTAATGTTATTCTTATTGTTGTTGTTGTTGTTGTTGTTGCTGTGATACATTCATATACAATTATATTATTTCCATGATACCAAACAGAAGTGTTGATTCTACCTGCTTCAGTTCTGTGGTTCACAGCAAGCGGGCCTCAAGTTTCCCTCCATATCGGGTCGTGGACGTCATATGGCAACTCTCCCTATAAGCACCTGTCTTTCCACGTCACACCCAGCTTCCAGTATGAACGCGTGTGATGGTTTTCCGAATGGGACAGTGTGCGTAGGAAGTAGACCGGGACTATATATCCTCCATGAGGGTACGTTTCTGCATTCAGCTGCATGCAAGGACTGCAGACGGGGACGACTGGAGTTTATTTCTCTTCTCTGGATATAACATGGAGGTAAGACATTACTCTAACTGTTTTACATGAATACGATGACGACGATAGGGTCAATGCCCTGTCAGTACCCTGGGGTAAATAATCTGTACATATGACCTCATTTGTTGGTGGCTCAACCACAGGACAGGGTGGAAGACACCTTGGGCTTCAGCACCACGGTACATCTTTTATTTGACAGTGTAGAATTCTGTGTTATAAAGTACCAAAAACCACACGTGAGTAAAATTAAAGATACCTCAGAGGAAAATTACTAACTCACCTACTACAAAGGAGTTGGTATCTACGGAAGTACATTGCATTGACCGATTCAAAAATGAACACCTTATCTTGAAGATCTTGAAATTACAAGATAAGAGGTGTCAAAGTAAAAGAACAAGTACAAATGATGTTAAAAGTGCTGTTTGTTACCGACACCACTGGTTGAATTGAAATGTAAAATTAGAGCACATGGTGTCTGTATCAACATCTCAACAGTAAATATACAAGATCCAGGCTCAGTTCCCCTAATTTGTTTTGCTCTCATCCCACAGTGCTGTTTCATTTACAGTTCTTGTTTAGTCAGGATGGGACGGCAGATTGTTGGAGGAGCTCTTTTTCCACCTGCCATCTCAATATATTTCCCCCTTATTGTAACACAAGCTGTGGTCAAAATCACAGTAAGAGAGATTATCAGGTTCAAGCAGTCAGACTAATTCAAGCTTTCTCTATCTCTTTCTTTCCTCATCCAAAGTTTGAATTGGACTAACTGAAATTAATGTTTGTCAGTTGCCTAACAACTGACAAACATTAACTGACAGACGTGTGTGTGTGTGACCTGACAATCATCGGGGTCTTATTTTAATTTGTAGTATTAGCAGATTGTTCTTTTAGAGACAAAAATACTTATGGCACACATCACATTGACACGTTGAGCTGTTCGAGTGAGTTTATATCTTAGATTAATATTTCTGTACTGAGGTTTTTGCACAAAAGTTCAGCTTGCTAGAATGTTCAGTCAGTGCAGTACGACTGTGTGCAGGACTTTACTTCTGAGAGAGAGAGAGCATGCATGTGTCTCCCAGATGTATAAAACTTGTATGTCACACAGTTGTTACCCCCAGTAGTAACTGAGGTCGTATCTCTCCAGGCGCCATCCTTCATGAGGGTCACTAGGAACCACGCAGACTCACTGTTGGCAAATCTGAACCTGCAGAGAGAAAAGGTTCAGCTCTGTGACTGTGTGGTCCGACAGAAACAGAACCCAGGTCAACTCTATCCTGCACACAGGTGAGTAGTACACTCTGACCCAACGTTGTATACCATCTGAGCAGCAGCTACGCATACATGTGTGAGGCAAGCAGCCTCGCATACGCAACCATCCACACATACAGATGTCGACATCCCAGCAGAATGTTTGAGTGTCCAGTGCTGACTGAAGCTAGGGACTGATCCGGAGGCAAAAGGGCTCAGTCGGCTACGAATATCAGCATCCAGCGCTGATAGTCTGACACCAACGTTTCAGTCCAGGAATATTGTCGAACGCAATAACATGAACACGTCATAAGACCCCAGACGACGGTCACACAGTGAAATAATGGAAACTGCAACATGTCAGTTTAAAAACAAAGACCAAAGAAAGTACCAAAGAACTGGTACCGTATGAAAATCAGTCCATGATTTATATTCACACGTTCTAATGCGGGCCTGATTATTTTACCTGCCGACGTTTTATGCAGTGTGTCTATACTTCTATGACCTTTGCTCCCTCAGGTGTGTCCTGGCAGCTTCTAGTCCAGTGTTAGCGGCTATCCTGCCCTCCAGTGGTGTCCTGGTGGAACTGCAGGCTCCCTGTCTGTCCGATTCTGTCCTGGAACTTCTTTTGGATTACATTTACACAGGGACTGTGCCTAATGCTCATGAGCAGCAGCAGTACAGTCTACTAGCCGCTGCCTGCCACTTACAGATGGACGGACTGCAGGAGGCTCTCATGCACCAGGAGCAGAGTGATGTGCAAGATGGGAATATAATAATTGGAGCTGAGAGTGATACATTGTCCAGTACTGTGGATTCTAGCAGCTGCAAACAAGGAGCTAAACAAACCCCTCCGAATCTGGCTCAAAATATCCCATGGACCCCTGAAGTGTCTAAAGGTGGAGAAGGAGCACTTGGAGTCAGGAGCTTGCGTCTACCTACCTGTGCTGCTACAGGTGAGGACCAGACGATTGGGGAGCAGGTGTCACATCGCATTTTTACAGATGGAGAACACAGTAAAAAGACACAGACCCACCACTCCTCCTTTCTCGTGTCAACCTCCTCTGTCTGCACATCTTCTCTGGACAATGGTTCACCCTCTTCCTCATCCTCTCTCCACGTTGGGGCAGTGTCTGTCATATGCCACGGCAGTCAAGCAGCTGTGCACCAGGCTGCAGACATGTTTACAGAATCCCCTCAACACCCAGCGTTTCCGGCCTCAGCCAGCACCACAAAAGACTCACAGTCGTCAGACGGTGGCAGCATTTATCGTGACAAACTCAATAGACACAGTAAAGACCCATTTAGCTCACCAAAATGGGCCGAAGAGTCACGCTCCAACACCAGTACAGAAGAATCTGATGTGGTGGGACAGTGTTCTACAAACTCCAAAGAACATTTTATGAAACAGAAGAATGAAGAAACAAACAAGAGATTGTCCCATGGTGTAGACTGTGATGCTCGTCGTGATTCATATCTGACTGATAACAATGCAAAGCACCCCAGGGTTGATTCAGGGTCACGGTGTAGAGAAAAGGATCAAATTAATCCGGGATTGGACAATTCGTCCTCCAAACCCATGCAGTGTTCAGATAGCGGTGATGGTTCAGTCGTCACTGAACAGGAGCCGGGCATTTATTCCAAAGATCTTCCTGCAGATGACCCAAACACAGGGAGCAACTCTCAGGTCAAAGTTGTGTATCCAAAGGGACAAGTGAAGGAGGAGCACAGTTACTCTTGCAGACGTGCACTTGATGTGGCCCGTGGTCAGTATGAGAACAGCCGAACAGAAAGTAACAGGCACACTGTTGGGACAGCGGAGAACCTCAACACTGGCACACCGGCATCAGGCGTACATCACACCTCTGGTCACTGTGTCACAAGATGTCGCACAGCCCTGGATTCTCAACCCATTTTGAATATTGAGATCACAGACGCTGGTTGGCCAAAGACCGCTGACAGCCACACGTTTGATGCTGCGCCCAGTGCTGAGGGCTCGTCTTACTGTGGACGTCTGGATTATCATTGTCTGTCTCCAAAGGACACATATCTCACACACATGCCTGTTTGTTTGAGTCCTGAGTCCTTGGATTCTACGTCCAGCGATGAGGAGCCATCCGGTATCGTTGCCCATTCGTGTGATGAGCAGAACTTTAAAACATGGACAACAAACGAACCTCTCCTGCAGGACTGGAGCCCTGAATCCACTGAGCTGGTAGCTGATTATCAGAGAGAGATACAGAGGTTACACGGTTTGGATGAAGCCAAGTCACCAGTTTGGTTTCAGGAGCTGGACGTTCAAGGAGGTGTTGGCAAAGACCGGAGCAGAGCCACGGCTGAGGCGACAGGCAAAGATGGCAGCTGGGATACGGAGGACGGGACCTCCAGCGCCTGCACCCCTCCTACACCGTCTGTGCCATCTACCTGGTCTGTCCCTACACCCAGTGACCCGAGGAACGGATCATCTCACCACCCTTTCCAGTGCTCTCTGTGCCACCGCTCCTTCAGCCAGCGAGGCTCTTTGAATCGCCACACGCGGAGCCACCTCGGCGTGCGGCCCTTCCCCTGCCCCCGATGCCCGATGACCTTCTCACGTCAATACCGTGTCACAGAACACATGCGCGTACATGAGCGGAGTGCGCTTGGGAACTTCTTTCCAAAGTCCACGACATCCTCAGTGTTAGACAGCAAGGAGACGCAGCAAGAGTGACGCCAGGTGTCGGCAGCGCTGGGGTCGGTGGTTTCTAACGATCAGCTGCAGCTCTGTGACGGGTTGGCGCAAAAATAACCGGAGGTGAAAGAAGGAAGCAGGTCTGAGGGAGACGATGACGCACTGTGGTAATGACATTTTCATTTATTGTTGTACAGATTCATTCAAACTAGATTATGAATGCAGTGAGCACGGCTCGGTAGGCTGATGTTTAGTACCTGTCACACACGGAGCGCAAACAGACTGGAGAACAAGTCACCAAGATCTTTCACAGAAAGAATTAATCTTTTCTTTTTTTTTTTCAACATGGGGAAGTGCATCGCTCTCACCATGACGACGAATCAGCTCACATTTCGTCTTTTGACTTCTATATCTAATAAATAACACCCTCAAATCATCAGGGCTTCATCACGGTTACAAAAAAACCTGCAATGCGTTGTGATCATGATAAAAACAATGAGCAGAGGGTGTTGTTACAAGGGACGCTGACGTCGGGTAGATTCTACCACACACGTGACACATGAATAATAGTGACAACTGCTAAATGACATATAAAACATCTCTCATAAACACAACAGATAGGTGACGGACTGAGTGGGAGAGGGTGAGAAATGAATGTACGTACTGAAAAGAAGTGCTAGCATTACGACAGAATGTGTTCCAGTCGTTTCTCTCACAAAGATGACTATCTACTAATCTACAAAGGTCTTTAAAAAGGTCTTAAACAGTAAATTAAACAAGTATTCCTGAATTCTTCTAGGAAACATCAATCACGGTAGAGCATCAGCCCTACGGTACTCATCCTACATACACAGACACAGACAGTAGAACAGTCCTCACATGGCTTTTGTACAGTTTATCAGTTTGTACTGATGGGTTTTCTAACGTGACCTGTTAAGGTGAGAGCACATATCAGTGTTCAGTAAACTGTTTGTCCTTTGAAAACTGCATTTTGTACCAGACGGAGAAAAGACACGTTTGAGTGCGTTGAGACCTGTTGGACAGAATAAACACATTCACATTGCATTTGTCGGTTGTTTGTGTCTCCAAGCTGCTAAACTTTCTCATTAACTGTGGCCAGTGGGTCACATGCACTGGCTTCACAGAAGTGCTGTATTATGATGTCACATGTGACACTGATCATGGTTGTTTAGTACATTGAATGAGCACAGCTATTATCACTTCAAGGGGTTTTCTCTCGATATGCACAGTCAACAAACTCACAAAATCTAACATTATTCATTATTTACAGGGGTTTCTCTCCCCAGTTTTGTAGTTACACATGAGGTACTAGTGAACACACATACCGGTACTTCTCCTGGATGAAGTACGACATTGGGTCGGTGAAAGTCATTTGATCGTTTTGCGAAATGAAATAAATTAGAAAACTACTTTGTGAAGAGAAGAGCTCACAGTGTTTGAACCTACTGCAGGACACATGAGTGCTGTTCAGACTTACACTAGATACCACTTGGGACTGCACTGATAAGCATGAGAGTAACAGTACAAACACACACACACACACACTGCTAACCACACACAAAGTGATGTCACACAGACAGGTGTTGGTTGCGTTGTCCCAAATGTATCATCGCTGAACAGAGGAACACGTTTCACAGTAGCACGGTCAAAGTGACCTGGACCTGGACCAAGTGACCTGGATTATTACAGTCAAACGCCCGCGGTAGGTTGGATTCAACCTACCGCTCAAACCAACTTGTGTGAGTGTCCATGGATACTTCTACTTCACGTAGGCGGTAAAAAAACAGACCGTCCCGGCTGATTTGAATTGTGTACGTATTTCTATACATCACCTGGAGAGCTGCTTGTGTTTCGTACAAAGACACCTGTATTTGTATCTGTATCCACATGTATAAACAGGTTCTATGCAGTGCAGGGTGCGCTGTAGCACCTGTTCCACGACCCTGTGCAAACGAGGAGCAGTGTTGGTGCTGGTTGGATGACTCTCCTGGTGAACTCAGCGAAGGACGTTCTCCGGTACATGGCTGGTCAGCGTACATGAAAAGTACTTGGGATAAGTGCACTCCTGTTGATAAAATATGGCTGAAGGTTCTAGGTGTGAAGAGTCAGAGGAACCGATGCGGTGTCCGACCCGGGCTCCTGGCTCACAGTGAATCACTAAACCACTGACCACAATCTGGATTCAGAGGGAGTTTGTCTCAAGGAGCTGATGGTCGTCGTCTTCCTCCTGGCTGGTGCCATCAGGAAGCTGCTTGCTCCAATAGCTGCACTGGTTGAAGGTGTTAGAAGACGGAAAATGAGCCGCTTCTTCCTGAACTAGGACAGGGAAGACATGGTCCACCATTTCACAGAGTCGCCCGAAGCTGAGAGACAAAGACACATGTACAGATTAAACTGATCAGTGGATTAGACTGGATGGAACATGTATTCATTCATGTCTGTACTCAGACTCCAGTGGGACGGGACAGCACAGAAAGCAGAATGACAAACAGAACGTCACATTAAAAGAACACAACTGAAGCACAAACAAACAGATTTACAAATTATAAATATATAACAGTTGAAGCTGTGTTATAAACTGAAGAGGTGAGGGGGGGACGCTTACGAGGAGATGTTGGTTTTGGCATGTTCCTGAATCAGCTCCCCCTTCGGATTGACAGTGAAAATCCTGTTCAAGGGAACGCCCACCTCCTTATAGGAATACACATCCTGTGACGACGCACACAGACACCATTACACTGACGCATAAAGCTTTCATCACTGGAACAGGAGGACGTCTCCACCTACACCGTTTAGCAGTGACCTCACCGTAGCTCTGTTGCCGAAGGCGGCGTAGAAAGGTTCCATGTTTGGGTAGAAAAGGTGTTTGATGTCCGTCAGACACTCAATCTTAAACTTCTCTGGTTTCTTCTCGATCACCTCCCTGCGCGATGTCAAACACATTGCTGCCGTTGATCCATGTTTGTTCAGTGGTCGAGCGTTACACTTTTTAGATATGAAATTTGTTATCTGAATTATGACATGATGATGATGATGATGATGATGACGACGTGACTGACCTGTGCAAGGCAGAGAAGAGACTGCTGGGACTGAGCAGCACCGGCCCCATCGGCAGCATGGTTCCCCGCTCATTGACCCAGTGCAGGTATCCTCGTGTCATGTCCGCCATGCCGATGGCCCTCGCAGAGCAGTACATGAACTTATATCCGTTTCTGTGACGGAACAAGCAGACGTTAGTTACAAATCCAGGTAAGAAGCAGCGACGCGGATGGAGGGTGCCGAGGCAGAGCTGGTGCTCACTGGCTGACTTTGTGGTAGAGTCTTGCGATCCCCTGGTGAGTCCAGTCTTTCCCCAGTGTGGGGAGGATGTGACCCAGTGTGTCTGACCTGCACACGGGGGAGGGAGACACATTGGACATGTTCCTTTCCTTTGAATGAATGTGACATGTGATCACATTCAGGTTCATCCATTCTGTGCAGTGTGAATGACAGTGAGACACTACTAAAACTGTCATGTACATACTGTTGTATATTATCTTGTATCTATTGTCTACTGCATGTTCACTTCAATTTCTGGTGCATGTGTATATTTTTTTACACCTCGCGTTTATGACTTTGCTACTTTAACATCTTCGATTTAAAGGCTTATTTGATCTTATATGACCGCAAAATTGTCTTGAAAAGTCCTTTAACACATGTGAGGACATTCAGCAAGAGGTAAACTGGTCCAAATCTGTGTGAAGCATCTCCCCCTGCTACAAGCTGTTTGTTTTGTTTCATCGTATCTAACTGTGTCACTAACTTCCTGTCTCGTACCTGGTGATGGTTCCATCGATATCTGAGATAATGATCTTGTCATCCCAGTTCCACAGATAGATGGTGCCGTTGCAGCGGCAGGTCCCCTGATACTGTGTGGTCACACTGAACACCACATCGTTCGGACCCTCCTTCAGCTGCAGGCTGGCCTGTTCACACACACACACACACACACACACACACACATCAGAGGACATCACACCACATTCTCCTTGTGTGACTGTATTCCCACTGCAATGTTCACACTGAAGGAATCAACAGAAACAGAATATCAGGCAGAGAGATGGATCCCTGCAGAAGAACCCAATCCCATTCAGTGAGCATGTACCAGCTGCTCGGAGCTGAGACGAAGAGTCTTCTTGTAAAAGACGTTGGCGGAACTCAGCGGCTCAGGCTGGCATGAAACGGACACCTGATTGGACGATCTGTGATCCTCATCGCTGGAAGAGGACTCGTCCTTCATTCTGTGACAAGAAAAGAGAACAAACCTGGTGAACATGTGGAACTTGTGGACGCCATGGATGTAATCAACAGTATGAAAGAGACGGAGTCTGTCTGAGATCACCTGTTCACTGACGTTACAGTGAGTGACGCATCTCCTTGCTCTCCTTCTGCCTCCGGCACCGATTCCTGAAGTGAGAAAATATGACTCACAGTCTTATGTAATGATGGCACAAGGAGGCCCTAAAGATCAATCTGTAAATAAAATAATATCAGTAATGTGGTTATTTACTGATTTGGAATCACTGGTCCTGCTTCTCCATGAGAACCACCAGCGCCCTCCCTTCTTGGGCATCTTCTCCTTCATGATGGTCTCCACCGAGGCCTGGTGAAAACCATGCACATACAACTCAAACCTCACGGAAAATACAAACTCAAAAGGGACAAAAACGACGCATACACAGCAAAGAATAAATAGACCTGGAAAAAGAAGTAACAGAGAGCACAACGAACATCTGACAATCCAGAACGGAACGTAAAACCCCACAAATGGGACACTGAAAGCCACGTCAAGCTCGAGCCAGCTCATGAAGTGAATGTTGGGGCATGCTGTGAAGACTGAATGGGAACCATGCAGGTGGACCCAAAAAGAAACCTGAGGCTCTGATGTTGGATGATCAGACAACCAAAGACAGAACAACAGAGAAGCAAAGCTAAAACACCATCATACGGGCGGGGAGGGGCTGGAGCCAAACAGACCAGGGAGGCAGTACGAGAAGAGGCCGAACGCAGAGAACACAGAACTCAGACACCACAACTGAGCACACCACCAGCCGAAGGACGGTGGGAGAAATCAAACCAGAAAAGGAGGAAAAAGTGAGGAGGGGGACAAAGACATGACATTATTAAAGTGTTAGACTTCGAAGGACATTTCACTGTGGTTGTCTGGACGTCGTACGTCGATCCATTTGTATCTGACGTTATCATCAACAAATGATGGCAGCATTGGGTTGGGTTTTAATGGAAAGAGACAAACCAGAGTGAAACACTGGGGGAAATACTGCTGGGAGTGCAGAGGAGAAGCAGGGGGGGCAAAACACCAGGGAGCAGCAAACAATCACCAGGAACATTACGAGTCATTTCACACTGAAGGATCATAATTTGTTTCTGAGTCTGTTCTGTGCTAGGTGCTGCTAACAGGACTCTCTCAAAATGTTTTCAGCTGTGGGCGGGGCCTCACGCTTGTTTCTACGTCACAGTTTCAACCCCAAAGCCCTCTCGTTCCAAATACCAACAGGGTCTCAGGGAGTAGCGTGCAAACCATCGTGTCACGTGACCTTACCCGATGATCGGTCTGCGACCTAACGCTAACGTGCTAACCCGTATTCTAATCAGATGGGTCGAATGTGACGGTGCCGTCGTCCATGTTCAACGCCATCACATTAAAAATATCTGGTTTTTGAGCACTGTTGTAGCAACTGGGACGTAATGAGGAACTTTAATAATTACAACGTCACAAATGATAGTACACGGGTTGGCATTGTTTACTGGCGTCTGTCTGCCCAAACAGAGTGTGTTTATGCAGAACATGGCGGTCTCACCTGAGGCAAAGGTTTCTGGTAGACCTGCATGGCCAACATGACGGGAGCGGCCGTGCTCCAGTTGTAGTACCTGCACCAGATCACAGAGGGCGCTGTGAGCACTTTGTAAAGCAGCCGGCGTATTCTTATATTCAGTGTGTAGCTGTGGTATCATGAGGCTCGGTGAGCGTGTGCTCGGTGTGCTGAACGTCATTGACGTCTCTTTAGTTTCAGTACTTGTTGCCGATCTTGACGACCAGATTCGGATCATCGATCAGCGACGGGTTGTCCGAGAACTGCTGAAAGGAAACGGCCCGCTCCCGGAACTGCTCTGTAACGTCACACACAAAGAAGAGAGAACACATGGGCGCAGACACGTCAGCGACGCTGTCAGTCGTCAGTGCACGTGTCACGTGGGTGCTTCAGGTCACGTGACAAACCTCTTGTAATCTCCCTGTTCTCCGTGAGCCCGCCGCACAGAGAGATGGCCACGTGAGGCAGGTCCCCCATGGGGTCGGACAAACTGTCCACACCGCTGTCCATCCCGCTGCTGCTGACCGACTGTGGAGACTGATTGGCACTGCGCACGTCCACCAACATCATGTCCGAGTCCCCCTTCGTGGAGCTGCTGCCTCCGTCACTGATGACGGGGAGAAACACAGGGGTCACTCCAGGTCACACCAGAGGGTTGATTCAGGGACGACGTCTGAGGGCGTCCTCTAGTGGACAGTCCACAGAAACATCACTGGCCACGATTACCGGCCGAGAACAGAGGCACGAGGAGGAGAATTTACCTTTTAGGAAAATAAAGAGCAGCGACCTCAGGCTCCAACTCTGTAATGTCATCCAGGTAAATACCATCAGCGCCGAGGTGCTGGCTTCTCTTTTCTGTCAAAGGACATCATAGCACATTAGTTGGAGAGAAAACTAAAAACGAATAGGAGAACATTCTTTGAGACAGAGACCTTTCCTCTTAGATGGTGAATCGGTTCTTCTGATGGGACTTCCTCTGCTCACGCCCTCATCCAAACGATCCGGGAGAATCCTGGGAGACAGCGAGCCGGCTGTTAGAGCCTCCATCTCCGCGCACGACGAACCAGCACTTTCCACTTCTCTTCCTGCAGGAGAAAACACGTTGCTGATGTGAAACTGATGCACAATCACCGGACGGAAACGGTGAAACGGATGCTTCTGCTCCAAAGGGCTGTCCTAATTACTTGTGTGATGTTGTAACGACCACACATCTCCTCAGAGGCCAAGGAGCCATTAGAGCCATTAAAAACAGCTTTACCATGCTCCTCGCTGGTCCTTTCCACCCTCACTCCACTCTGGCTTGGTGAGGGGGGTCCTGTGTCACCGATGGCTCTGAAGTGAGTACTGGAGGACACTGGGATGGAGACTGACGTGGAGTCCTGCTTTTGGTGGCAGGTCAGGAAAGAGGGCTATGAAAGAGAGACAGAGGGATCAACCGATCGGCCCCTCCCCGGCTCGCTCTGCTTTGTTTTTAACCCTTTAAAAGCGGCAGTATCACCAGCACCACATTCACACATCAGAAAATGTCAAACGGTTACTGACAGCTGCAAGTTGACAAGTTGCACTCGGTTCCCGACCTGGAAGTTGAGACCGACCTGAAGTTGCTGTCATTATGGTAGTCCCATTGCTCCGTTCAAGTCATTACCGTAACGACAGCAACTTGTCTGAGAAATGAAACGTCTCCACTTTCAAGAACCAATCGACGCTCTCTCCTTCTGGATCCTTCTTCACACCAGGTAGGGGAACCAAGAGACACTTTCAGGAACCGTTCAACATTCTCTGGTGGTGTATAATTACGGTACTCCAAAGTATGCTAGTATGCTAACACCGATACGAGCAGTGTTAAAGGTTTAAGGACCACGTGTATGTGTGTGTGTGTGTGTGCAAATACCTGGGCAGCTTGCGGCAGCTCCCCCCACGTCCACAGCATCTCAGGGTTGTCTTTACTGGGGTTGGTGAGCTCCGAGTCGCTCTTTGGTGTTGATGAACGGGAATCATCAGGGCTGCTGGGAAAGTCACACACACACACACACACACACACACATCGGTTGGTTTGTTCAACAGACAAATAAATATTTGGATGACCTGACAATTTGTGTGAATTATTCCGAGGCAGTAAACTGAAGGTGATACCTAAGGAGGGAGGAGAAGTGAGAGGTCTGCTGAGGACAAGAGATGGACAGACCGCAGGGCGAAGGGATGGAGAGAGTCTCCTTTAGTACATTGCTACGGAAAGACAGATAAAAAGAGAAGGAAAACAGAGAGACAAAGCAAGAGAATGACAGAGAAGGGGACAGGGGAGTAAGACTCCATTGGTCTGGAAGTCTCTGTCCGTGTGTTGACATGTCGAGGTTTTACCTCTGTGAACGGCTCCATTCTATGCCAGGAAGGGTTTTGGCTGTCGACCCCTGATCCCCATATGCAGGTCTGGTCAGAGACACACACATACGGGACACAGACACGTCAGGTATACACACACACGTATCGATTTGAAGTCAGAAATGCTCAGTTACAGCATCTCTGCAAGTCCAAATAAAGTCAAAGGAGTTTAGGAGTTCAGACACAGTAACACCTGGGTTCTCTCTTCTTCACGCAGACTCATTAAAACAACTGTGCTCGTACATGTCTTTTACATCCTGGCTGACAGAACCCACTCATCTAAACAACATCAACTTAAAAGATTTGCAAGTACATCATGAAGCAGATGCATATGCCTTTGTGCCGTCAAGTGTTTCAGGAATTTTCCCATCCCCGCTAAAAAGACTGGCGTCCCTGCAGCCGGAGCGCCACTGAGATGCATTATTTCAGACACAGAGTAGTGTGGGAACAGGGCAAATCCCTGGAACGTGTCCAGGACACAGAGCTGCTTTTTCAAAGAGCTTCGTACTCATTATGAACGCAAACATGCACATACACGCACTGGCGCCCTCAATTCTGCATTAAATAAGATCCCTGGAAAAGAGGATGCCATGATTTGTCATCAGCATATTACACTGATTGAATGCACATGACCTGTCAAATGAAATGAATGATCTCAGTTGTCTAATCATGTCACTTGACCAAAACTATATGCAGAAAAAGCTTATTTGCACACACACACACACACACACACACACACACACACACACACACACACACACACACACACACACACACACACACACACACACACACACACACACACACACACCT
>CAAKHB010007858.1:2671-13160 GCA_901007665.1 Aeoliscus strigatus
CACACACACACACACACACACACACACACACACACACACACACACACACACACACACACACACACACACACACACACACACACACACACACACACACACACACACACAGCGCTGCTTTCTGCCATCTTGTAAACAATGTAGTATGTCTTTGTCTGTTAGAATACAAACTCCAAAAGGTTCTGAACAGACTCAAATGAAATGTTGAGGAAACGAGCCAGGACCAGAGGATTAAATGTTGGTGGTGTTCTGGAACCTTCTGGATCCAGGAATCTGTGGAAGGATTCTGACTCATTTTCAGCATCTGTGTCTGTGGACCAGTGGTTAGTGGATCTGTATGTTAACCCAAAGGTCGGGGGTTGGAGCCCACCCAGGGACGGAGGGTTGTTGTTGGGTTATTTTTACTATTGAAATAAAAAAGATAAATTACAGGTCAGAGGTCATGATTAGGGTACCAAGGTGTCTAATGATGTTTTAATAACTATGATTTGACTATTAGAGACAAAGTCCTGGTTGATAATCAGTGAATTAACCAGAGGAGATCGATGAATGGAGGACGATGAGGTGAAACGATCTGTGCTCTGAGGGATTTTCACATAGTTCTGACCTGCTTCGTGAGAGTGTCCCTCATGTCCTGCAGCCTCGGATCCTTCCAGATCTCTGGCTCTGGGAATGTGCCGTCAGTCCTCAGCATCAACCTGGTCCACCTGATGAGAGCGCGAGCAGCCTGGTCACTGTCTCCTCCGTGCCGGGTCCAGGCCAGCAGCACGTCGTCGGCCGCCCCTGCCTTCTCCAGCAGCTCGTCCATCGGGGTGAGCGTTGGCACCGAGGGACGCACGGCGTCCTTGGCCACCACCGTCCTCTCGCTCGTTCCCCCCTCTGACAGCCACAGCTGACCCGGAGCCCGCCGGGCCGCCGTCAGAGCTGGGGCCCGGAGGGACGAGGCCCCACAAAGCAGACGGCCAGATCGGGCCAGGAGCCAACCGGCCATCACAGCTCCAGAGGCGAAAAAGGAGGAGAGAGAGAGAAGGTCACACCTCAGAAGACCAAGGGACCATCACACGGCCCGGTTGGACACGGCACCGGCGGTCTCAGACAGTCCACCTTCACCTGGAAACGACAACAGAACCTCTAAGGACTGGAAAACCAAAACCAAGAACCAACCCCGAACCCGGTTCACAGGTCTGAGAACCCAACAGAACCCGGCTCACAGGTCTGAGAACCCAACAGAACCCGGCTCACAGGTCTGAGAACACAGTTCTCACAGGTCAAAGAGGTAAACAGAAACGGGTCGAAAGATTAAAGAACCAAACAGAACCTGTCTGAAAGGTGAAAGAACCAAACAGAACCCGGTTCACAGGTGAAAGAAGCAAACAAAACCGGGTTCCAAGGTAACAGAATCAAACAGAACTGGGTCGGGACTCAGGACTCGGCTGTCATGTAACGTGGAATTCTGACCTTGTCGGCGGAGGATGAGTCGGCGTCAATGTTCCGTTTGTCCCGTTTCTTGTCTGTCGTCAGTGATTTATTTCCACACAGACACAAAGCAGTCCAGTTCCGGTCCACAGGTTCGTCTGAAGAACGCCAACTTACCGCGGTAACGACGATTTGTTTGATGGAAAAGATTCACATGGAGAAACGACAGCTCGGGCGGTCGCAGAGTGATGACGCACAGCGACGTCATTACGTCACGGTCGAACGCAGCTTCAGTTGGAATTCACAGCTAATTGACGCAAAAGGATGAATGGAGTGAATTTTCTCTTCCTTCACAGATAAATCACAGATTATTTTAGTCAGACACAGGAATCAGGGTTATTATATTTCATTTTATTTTTAATAATCTCCAATAATCTCAATTGTAAAAAATCATACGGTTCCAGCCTTTTAGACAGGAATGTGTGACTGTTTGACAGCTGCAGTTACTATTTGCGTGAAGAGGAACTGCATTTATCTGATATCTTATAAAAACTAAAAACTCTACTACAGACGATATTACAAGTATTTGTGCTCCATGAAATTCCTTTTGAAATGTCTTACATGATTTAATTACATAATTTTAATTTAAGCTGAATGCACACACACACACACACACACACACACACACACACACACACACACACACACACACATTTTCTGTCTTTCTGTTCTCATCGTGTCATCTGCATGAGTGTAAGCATGAGTTCTGAGTGTAAGCTTCTGCTACTGCTGTTGTCTTTGTATGATTTTTGGGAAGTACATGAACCTCCTGGTCTTCATCAGTCCTCTGGTGTCCCTGAGCCAATTCATCTCCTTAACTATGGAGTTTATTATCCTAAAAAAAAAAATCACTTTACAGAACTTAAACTGATTGTTTTTCTAGTTTGTTCTCGTTCTGATGAATATTCATTGTCCCTTTCAGAATAAACATTACAGCAAATAAGTCACCAAAATTACAGATAAAAAGTCCAGAAACTGAAAATGTGCATCAGAACATTGAGAGCATGAGATTAAATAAAGTATCTTTAGATCTATCTGTCTATTTATCTATCTATATATCTATCTATCTATCTAGAATGTACATTTGAAGTATCTCAGTGTCTTCAGCAGCGTGCTGCAAACTCCTGCTCAGGTTCTGCTGGTCTAAGCGGGTCTTGGTCCGGTGGTGGTGATGATGGACCAGCTGCCTGCTGCTCTGCTGGAGGCCTGTGTGGTGGTCGGAGCATCAAGTGACAAACTGCGATTAAGTAATTAAGTAAGTAGTGTGAATGGTGTACTACAAAGAAGTGGACTAACGGAAGTGTGAGATTTGAGACGCGGGATATGTTAAGATTTGTGTTGTGCCTTTTAAAACTGGTCGACATGGCTACAACAGCCAACTGACATTCATGATGACTGACATCAAAGGACGTTGTGTGACGGTGACTGGATGACTGGTCTCTGGCACACTTCAGAACAGACAGTCTGAACTCGGAGAGGAAGCACATACGCTCGTAGAGTGATTGGTACGAACACAAAGCCACTTTGGACCTTCAGACGCACGAAAGATGAATGTCGTAAAGGAGACGCTCCCCCCTCTACTACCTGAATTAGCATGGTTGGAATACTTCACACCGCCTGAAGAAGACAACAGCCGCAAACTAAAGTCCAGTATATTTGTAACTCCATTTGACAGAGACATGACTTTGTCCCCCTGTAAGAAAGAAATCACCACGACTCAGCCAAAGGTTTCCAGAGGCGGTCCTTCAGATACACGACAGATGGGAGTCCTGAAGGAGACGCCCCCCCCTCCGTTACCTGAATTAGCGTTGTTGGACGACTCGGACGACTTCACACCACCTGAAGAAGACAACATACGGATACTAGAGTCCAGTACATCAGTGACTCCGCAGAAGAAAGAAATCAACAACACTAAGCCAATGTCCCCTGGAGGTGGACGTTCAGATGCACGACAGACGAGTGTCGTGAAGGAGAAGTCCCCCCCCCTTAACCCTAAACTAGCCTGGATGGAAGAGCCTATCCCTGATATCACACCATCTACAGAAGACAACACCAGCAAACAACAACCCAATGCATCTGAGACTTCAGAGTCAGACACAGAAAGAGAAATATCTCCTATCCACCAGAGGAAACAAGTCAACACGACCAGAGCAAAGACCTCTAGAGTTGGACCTTCAGATGTACAACAGATGGATGTCGTAAAGAAGAAGCTCTCCCATCCAAAGCCTCAGTTACCCAGGTTGGAAGAACCTCATATCACCCCACCTAAAGAAGACAACACCAGCAAACGAGATTCCAGGGCAACTGTGACTTTATGGGTAGAATCAGACTCCGATTCAGACACAGACATGAACTTGTCCCACCAGAAGAAAGAAGTCAACATCACTAGTCCAAAGTCTGCAAGAACTGGACATTCAGATGCACAAGAGATGGGTGTCGTAAAGGAGAAGCTCCCCACTGTAAAACCTAAATTAGCCAGGTTGGAAGTTCCTCACATCACACCACCTGAAGAAGACACCACCAGCAAACAACAATCTAGTGCAGAATCGCACTCAGAAACAGAAGTATCTTCTTTCTCTCGCTGGGAAGAAGTCAACACGACAAGACCAAAGTCCTCTGGAGTTGGACCTTCAGATGCACAACACATGGGTGTTGTAAAGCAGAGCCTCCCCCCTCTAATGCCTGAATTAGACATGATGGAAGACCGTCATATCACTCCACTTGAAGACGACAACACCGGCAAACAAGAGTCCAGTACATCTGGGACTTCAGAATCAGACCCGGAAACAGAAATATCTTGTATCTACCAGAGGAAAGAAGTTAACACGACCAGACCAAAGTCCTCTAGAGTTGGACCTTCAGATGCACAACACATGGGTGTTGAAAATAAGAAGCCCCCGGCTTTAAAACCTACATTAGCCGGGATGGAAAGCCCTCATTTGACACCACCTGAAGAAGACAACACCAATCAACAAGAATCATCTGGGACTTCAGAATCAGACACAGAAGCACAAACAGAAATGGTTTTGCCCCTCCCTAGGAAAGAAGTCAACAGGACTAAGTCAAAGTCGTCTAGGGTTGGACTCTCAGATACACAGATGGGTGTCCCAAAGAGGAAGCTCCCCTCCCTGACGCCTCATGTCCGGAGGAAAGAAATCAACGTGGCTCAGCCAAAGTCCTCTAGAGCTGGACCTTCAGATGTACAACAAATTGGTTTAGAAAAGATGAAGCTCCCTCCCCTGAATCCTAAATTAGACCCTCATTTCACCCCACCTAAAGAAGACAACACCAACAAACAAGATTACCGGGTAGAATCAGACTCTGATTCAGACGCAGAAAGGAATTTTCCCCCCCAGGAGAAAGAAGTCAACATGACAAAGTCAAAGTCCTCTAGACCTTCAGATGCACAAGAGATGGGTGTGGTCAAGGAGCAGCTGCCCCCTGTGAGGCCTAAATTAGCCACGTTGGAAGGTCCTCACGTCACTCCACCTGAAGAAGACGCCAGCAAACAAGAATCCAGCGCATCTATGACTTCGGAATCCGACACGGACGCAGAAACAGAAATTATTTTCTCCCCCCGTAGGAAAGTCATCATCATGACTAACCCAAAGTCGTCTAGGGTTGCACCTTCGGATGCACAACAGATGCGTGGCGTACAGGAGACGGACCCTCCAAAGGCTGTGTCACTGTTGTCTGTAGACCAGTTCGTCACACGTCACCCAGAGAAAGACAACGCAGCATCGGAACCGAAGCAGGCGAAATCAGCTCACGCCGTGTCCGGAAACGAACGGTGTCTCACCCAGGATTTCATCAACTCTCTGGTCTCCAAGCTGCTCGACTGGTACCCGAGGAAGTCCTACCTGTATATGCAGAGGAGGAGAGACATCGAAGCCCTCGTTGAGCGTGTGACGGACCACGTGCTGGGAGAGGTCAGCGGTCTACTCGTTGCTGCCAGAGATCAGGGGAAAAACATGGACAAAGTCATGAAGTCTGCAGTCATGGACATTTTCAATTTGTCTGATTCTCCAGAGAACGTGTTTGTTCTCGCCTTCTCAACGAGGGACAAAACGTTTCTCCATGCTGTTGAGGAGTCATTGAAAAAGCACCTCACTCACCTGATGTGTCCTCCCTCCACCAAATCCAGGATCAATAAGTTTTTTCTCAAGATTGGTAAGAAAATGATGGGCAGTGTGCTACGTTAAAAGTCTACACGCAGGGAACCTGTTTTCCCTCTGAACGTCAGAACTTCTGTGTTCACCTGCATTCCCAAGTCAGAGGCAGTCACAACTCAAAGAACACTGTGAGAGCACAGACCTCGGCCAAGCGTATTGTTCTTTTCCACCCAATATTCTGGTCCTCCATTCATTGATCTCCTCTAATAAATTCATTGATCATCAAAACATGCCTTTGTCACTAATAGTCAAATTGTTATGAAAAAAGAATCACTAACAACCTTGTTACATAAATGATGATCTTTGTGTTAGTTTTGGGGTTTTGTGTTAACAGACAGACCCACTAACCACTGGGCCACAGAGACACAGATGGTGACAGTGAGGAAGAATCCTTCAACAGATTCCTGGATCCAGATGGTTCCAGAACACGAGAGGAGATCTGCTTCTGGCAGAGCCATGGATTGGATTGGATGGGTTCCCAGGTACCTCCCATGGTGGCCAACGTCCACATGCCAACGTGACCAGTTAACCTCAGCATGCTGTTGGAGGAGGGAGGAACCTGGAGTACCCGGAGAGAACCAATGCAGACACAGGGAGAGCATGAAAACTCCACAGAGAAAGATCCGCAGATTAGGAATCGACCCAGGGACATTCTTGCTATGAGGTGACAATGCTAACCACTGCCCTTTGAATCAGACTGTTGCTGCTGCAGAAGTGCAGCTCTGTGTGTGTGTGTGTGACACAGAAGATGTGTTATCTCAGTCCACCCAGCAGACCGTTAACAATAATGGAGCCCCAGAGTGCCTCCTGCTGGAGTCGGAGGTACTGCACGTCCTCGTGCTGCCCTTCATCAGCTGAGAGCGACGCGGCGAAGAGGAGGAGGCCGTGCTCGTTCCTCTGCAAGAAGAGAATACAACCTTCTCCAGCTGCGACAGCCCTCCCTGCACCTCCCTGACCTGGCTCAGGTTCCACTTCCTGTCTGTGGCATGCTGTCTTGTTGCTTTAGCCCCTCCCACTTTTTCAGGCGAGGGTGTAGCCAGAGGATGTAAGGATGTGACCGTCGACCTCATGGCTCTGCCTCAACTGAGCTTTCCAGGTACACACACACACACACACACTGAATTATTCCCGTTGCTTCGGTTTTTCTAGGTGGACTCCAACTGACCAGTGAACAAAAGGAACAGTTCCACTTCGTGGTTTTCACTGACGTCTTTGGCAACAAGTTCAACAGTGTAGTGATGCAGTGTTCTCAGCTGATAACAGTACACACACACACACACACCCATCAACTCTTTACACTTAGTTTTACACACAAACAGGTTGTGGAATCACTTGTGTGTGCACTCGTGTCTGAATTTTCTTTTTTTTCCTGATTCTTCATTGTATGATGCATTATTTGCCTTCAGTGTCTGCCATCAAGGAAATCTGATAGTCTATTATTTTTCTATCAAACAATTTTCAATTTTTCAAATTTCAATTTTCCAAATTTCAATGTTATGAATTCCATAACTGTTTTTTCCAATAATTTTTACTTTTTATTTTCATAATTTTGACTTAATATAATTTCAACCTTTAATTTGAATTGTTATATAATTTTGACTTTTTATGTGCACATTTTTCATTTTCGATTGTTATCAATTTGACTTTTTGTTTAGATAATTTTGAGTTCATTTTCATCATTTTATTTTTGTGATATTGACTTCATATTTTATATCTCTGAGCGACTTCCAGAGCCTCTATAAGACGGACATGGCCATCTTCCCCACGCAGCTAGTGTCACAGATCTTGGGTTTCGCTGCAGCCATGCAAATGGAAGCGAGCGGAGGTGACCTGCGGCGTCCCTCCGTCAGGTGCAGAGTCAGAAAGACAGACAAGAAGCCGTCGGTGTGGCAGGACGACTACGTGAAGATGTGGGGGGCGGAGTAGAGAGGAGGAGGTGGAGGAGGAACCAGGAGATGCAGCAGCTGATGGGGCCGCTGAGAGCACAACATCTGCTGGAGGTTTTGGACATGTTGTCGTCTCTGTTCTGAGATCAAACTCCATCTGAGGTCACATGGTTTGATGAAACTGCCTTGTAACTTCCTGAGCAGAGTCTGCACGAATCCGACTCCTAACAAATGAAATGAATGTAATCATTCATTTCATTCCAAAAGTGTCGTCAAGTATCAGTACCGATGGACGTTTTCTCCTTCTAGCTTCTTCTTCACACCAGGTACAGGAACCGATGGAGCAAACAGTCTTGTAATTACGGTACTCCAACGTACGCTAGCGTGACTGGATCTGCCGGTGTTAGACTCAGGTGGAGTTATTACAAACGTTTCTTTCTCAGAATGATGAATCAAAGGTCTAAAATCCCTTGAATTGGAATGAAAAAAAAACTGACCATAATAAACACACAGTGAAGCTGCTTCAGTTGGTTTTTTTTCTCAAATTATTGGTACAAAAAACCCCACTCATTGTATAAAAGATCCAAACAGTTGAAAACGTCGACGAAAGTGGTCGACGTTGAAATCAAACACACACACACACACACACACACACAGTCTGCTGCTGCAGCAGCAGCTGCTGGTGTTTTTAAATATCCTTTGGTGCTGCGACACAAGACACTCTACTTCAGTAGTAAAATCACAGAGTGAAGTGTTTGGGGGTCAAAGTGTCCGACCAGCTGGACTCCTCCTGAGGACAGTTGGAGTCAATCATCCACCAGTCCTGAGTCACGAGAAGAAACATGATTGAAACTCTGCAGAGATATTTCAACAGACATGATGCTCCAGTTGAACGAGCCCGTGGATGTCGGCGGAGCAGTGAAGGCCAGGTCAGAGGTCAAGCGCTGAGCTGCAGCCGACTCATCTTCCTCCTGAGTTTGACGCGCAGCGGTTCCAGTTCATAGGTTTATAACAAATGTTCCACTACAGAGCTCCAGTGAGGAGAAAAAAAACGGAAAAAAACCAATAATAATAATAGATATCAATTAGTTAATATCACTAATTAATATAATATTAATATTTCTCCATATGTCCCTTCCTGGACTCCATACTACACCCCCCCACAGCCCCCTTTGGCCTTGGTTATTCTTTATATCACAAAAGGCTTTCAGTCTTTAACACCGACAGTATCGCCGGTGATACGTTCATGCTAGCGAACTAGCTCGAGTACCGTAATTCCACAATAATTTGCGGTGAAAACGGTGGAATGCAATTACGGTTCTCCCAAAGTATGCTAGCGTGAACTCATAGTTTCATAAAGCCAGTAGCCAGTCAGAGGTAGCTGGGGAGTTTACAGAGCTGTGATTGGCTGTTAGCCGTTAGCACACATGCTAACATCACTGGGTTGAACCTGTTCAGTGAGACACCGAGTGCTGTGTGTGCGTCCATTCACGGTGTTCAGGCTTCAGTAGTTTCTCTCGACGTCCTGCCCAGGTCGCAGTCAGCTGGCTGATGTTCCGGAACCTTCTGGGCTGAGGTAGCACCGGATTTTAGACGTAACAGTGCATGTGAAGTGTCAGGCGAGCGGATGATGGTCTGGAGCCTTAAAACCATCTGTGAGGTTCATCAGAGCCACTCTCTGACCGCCTCCCTCTGACTTCCTGTCCGACGCTGCAGCCAAACCATCCCCGTCCTGGTCCTGGTCCTGGTCCTGGTCCCGCTCCACGTCAGGGTAAACCACCAGGAAACAGGCACTGAGGAAGCCGAGGAACGAGCCGCCAGAGGCCATGACGGGAACGACGCGCACGCTGCCGACGGCCTCGATGACGGCGCTGAGCGCCGAGGCCACGAGGATCTGACTGATGTAGACCTGTAGGTCCAGAAGGGTTGGTACTGGTACTACTGCTACTACTGTGTACTAGTAGTAGTAGTGTACTAGTACTACTACTACTAGTATACTAGTAGTATACTACTACTACTACTACTAGTATACTAGTAGTATACTAGTACTACTACTGTGTATTACTACTATTAGTAGTATACTAGTACTACTACTGTGTACTACTACTACTACTAGTGTACTAGTAGTAGTAGTAGTGTACTAGTACTACTAATAGTACTACTGTGTACCGGTCCTGTTATCTCCCACCTGACAGGACAGGATGGCGCAGTCGATTCCAAATCCTCTGCTGGACTTGTCTGGACTGTGGAGGACGTACTGAGGACACAGACACAACGTGATCCTTCAGTACAAACTGGGGTTGAACACAACAACCCCCCAGCACACAGTCTGAACGGGTGTCAACACCTCTTTGATGTCGTGGTACTGCCCCAGCAGCGCGTAGGGACAGTAGGAGATGCTCATGAAGATGATGCCCATGCTGCCCACCATCACCATGGCAACGTACACATTGGGGAAGATGGCCATCACAGCTGTTCCTGAAGGAGAGCGGGGACGAGGTCATTCACAGCAACAAACCATCGTCTACTTTGGTTCCAACAGCAGAACGTTCCGGACCTATGGAGAAGCCCAGCGTTCCCACGATGTAGACGGCCTTGATGCTCAGGTCAAAGTTGTCCAGGTACTTCTGCAGGACGGCTGCGTGGAGAGAGACACCGACTCAGTGGACGTGTGAGTGCGGTGGTGGCGCTGGAGGACAAGGTGTCTCACCCGAGCAGACGGCGGCGGTGGCAGCGTAGACCATCAGGCCCCAGCAGCCCATCTGCACCCCCCGGCTGTAGTTGAGCTGCTCGGTGGAGTTGGCCGCGGCCTGCGAACACAGAGGACGTCAGTGGACGTGTTCCCATCCGATCATCGGCGAGAAACGGAGACGGAGCGGGACTGACCCTGGATTTACACCGTCTGCGTGTGCGTTGCGTTGCGTCTCCGATCCGTCTTTGCTCCGTCCATTTACACCG
>CAAKHB010007859.1:8545-22008 GCA_901007665.1 Aeoliscus strigatus
GCGCACCCCCCCCCAATCCCCTCCCCCCCGTGTGGAACTGCACACATGGGGCTAAATGCCACTGCTAAGAGTGCCGGTACCAGCTTCATGGAGGAAATTACAGGTGTTAAAAAAGCATGCCTCTGTTTCATATGTTTAATTTACGTCTTTTTCCCGATTTGACCTGAACCTGACCTGAACGTGGAATATTCTGCTGGTTAGTGTGATCTGAGTACGTTCGAGGCAGCAGTGTTGTCCAGACCGATTGGAAACAAGTGGACATTACCATTGGAGCCAAGAGCCATTAGGGATTATCAGAAAATTCCTTTTCAGAGCTTCTCCTCCACCTCCCCGTTATCCCGTTTTGCATATGAGCACTCACCAAAATACCCCTATAAAAGATTAATGTCCCCATGGCTCCTGCATTTTGCCTTTCATTGGTTCGGAGACCATGCATCAAAGTGTGCTGCTCCTTCCGTCTTTGATTCATACGGCTCATGGAAATGCTGTTCTGCCACAAGAAAATGTGTATTGATAGTCCAAAGTTTGGGAGTAGCTTGAAAGTAAATATAGTGTCAGTTTGTTTTTATTAACAACAGGCAGGCCAACCTCACCATTAATCCTGTCTCTTTTGTGTTTGCTGTTGCATTAGGAATGGCCTGCCACCAGATAAACCTGCCAGCGACGACATCAACCTCTACCAGAAATATATTGCCAGGTATGTTAATCCCTCACAGTAATGCCAATGGAAAAAATTATATATCCAAACAGAGACAAACCTTTTTTTTTATCCACTGATGGTGTTTTATTCAGTGATGTAACTCGACTGTCGACTGGTATGAAGATGCTCAGTGCGCAGTGAATTGATGAAGAAAAGACTTCAATTTATGTGGTGAGAGGATGTAGTTGGGATGAGGAGCGATGAAAGAGGAATGGTTGCTCACTGTAACTGCTTCAATAGAGTCTCACGGTGGGTGTGTATATATCTCCAAAGCGCTGAAGAAAATACAATTTTGTGCTTTCTCAGTGACTGACACAGAGGATATGAGGCAAAGGATTTCTTCAGTTCTGCAATTTAATGTCAAACACATGAAGAAGTGACTGATCTAAAAAAAAAAAAAAAAAAAAACAACAACAACCACTAGTGACTAAAACATAGAGGGGTGGGGGGGTTTCAATGGACACAGAACAATGCCCCCCACCTCCCACTTCTGGGTTTGAGCTGCCACTAGAAGGTAATGATTATCACTTGTTTGTTTATTCAGTTTAAAAGAGAGAAAAAGCCAAAGTGGCTTTGGCGTTAAAGATTACTTCTCCAAGCCATAACATGAAGGGCACAAATCAAAGCCTTGGCACTGACAGACACACACACACACGCACACACACACGTACCCTTCCTTACACACACACACACACACACAAAACCTCTTCCTTGGACTGATTACATTTTGCAAGAAGATTTAATTAAGGAATTTTTAATGAGGCTTCTGCTGGCACTGCCAAGAACTGTTTTGATATTTGCGCTGCATAATGCATAAAATTTGTCTAAACATCTCGGCAGTTGATGCACGGGGAGGCTGCAGATAAGCCCAGATACAGTTTCAATTTCCGTGTTGGGTTGGGGAAAAAAAGAGAAAAGGAAGAAGAGGAGGGAGGAAAAAAATGGAAAACAAGAGCTCATAAAAAGGGCAAATGTAGCACCAGAGAGGGGAGGTAGGCGCGGGGGAGGGTCTTCTTTGGAGCTGGGGCTAATGAGTGCACACGAATACTAAAAACCAGCTTTGGATACGTGTTTGTACCCAATCCTTGTAAAAACAGGGAGAAAAAAGTTAGTCTCTGTCTCGTCGCCGTACACCAGTTTGATGTTTGAAAGAGATTTCCTGCTTTTTAGGCACAGTTTTCACTCTGGCTTTCATGCTGCCATCATTGCCTCGCCACTTTGATCTGCGTATTTCCATTGTAACTGGAGATGCGCTGCAATCTCTGTATGGTGGTGATATTAATATTTAATCTGCTGCTGAATAGCAGCGGCCCATTAGGCCCCCTGACGCGGCAAGTGGGAATTGTCCAGAGGCAAAGTGATACAGCTGGGCAGTGAGCAGAGGGGTGGGCTGTCGTCTCAGGGGGATGGGGGACTTTGTCTGGATCAGTATAAATGTGTGTATGTCTGAAAGAGGAGTGTATAAAACACCATGGTTCGCGCATACGCTGGCATCATAGATGAAATGTCTGGTTTGGGCGTCCGACCACCCCAATGTCAAATGCGCACGCACACATACACCCACACACACGACCAACTTAAAAAGAGTGGTGGATGTGTCGTTCAATTAGCTTAATGAACTCAGCAAAGTGATCTGTAAATGCAGCTCTGGGATAATCCCAACAAGGAAAAAACAGACAGAGAGACGGAGAAAATATTACTTAGCCCCGTTTCCCCCCCACCCGCTCCTCTGCAGTAGCAGATGGAGTTCTTGGCAGCAGCAGTGCAAATGTTTATTTGTGTGTTTTCAGGAGTAATTGGAGATTTTAACAGTCATCATCGTCTGTCTTAAAATCACACCATAAAAGTGGCCAGAATAAAATCTGTTCTGTGAGGAGAAAAGAAAAGCATACACGCGTAGGAAAACCGGATAAAGCTGCTTTCACTCCTCTAGGTACTTGAACTTTGACCACACAGAATAAAACTGTGGTTAACCTGACAAAACTGCGCATTTAAATAAAACATAAATAAAGTATCATGCGGTTCCTGATCCTTCACGTGTTTGTGCATGTGTGTCATGGCAAAGGGTCTCAAGTGTCTCTTCCAGCCGCTTTGGAAATAAATGGAGATAATTTGGCTGAAATTAGTGTGACAGACGGTTAGATTGTCGCCGCAGTGTAGAGAGTCAGTTTGAAGGTGGGAGCTGTGGTATAATGCCTTTGAAAACTCCCTCACCTGTTTAATTGCACCCGATTTGACTGTCAGGCTCCTGAATAGGCATGAACATCACACGTCTGTCCGGAATGTCTGATAATAGGTTCAATGGGCTTTTCTCATCTCATCACGTATTCCTGAACGGCGCGCCGCTCAAAAATAATCATTCGGGCTTTGGCCCAAAAGAAAAAAGACACACAAATTCATGTGATATTTGGTCTTACATTTGTTAAAATGAATTAGGATCAAGGCATCTTCCACGCCGGAGGTCATCAGACGATGGACAAACAACACTTCTCACGGGGTTTAAAACCGAGTACAGTATACATAGATGCTGTCCCATGTTTGATGAGCTATGACATGATTGCGTTCACTGATGACGGTAGGTTTTGATTCGCACTCATCATGCAAACATCCCTCTCAGCTGCACTCAGTGACGTTGTCCATGCCCTAAACTCTGATGCCTGCGCAGGTTTTTTTGATCCGGTGTCTTTCTGTTTGTGAGCCTGAAATGTGTGTTGAAATAGATGTGTTAGTTTTTTTTTTTTTTTTTTTTTTTCAGGTTTTCTGGAAGTCAACACTGTGGACATGTGCACTGTGCCTACCAGTACAGAGAGCACTATCACTGCATGGACCCTGAGTGTAACTACCAGGTGAGCGTGAGTACTTAATCACTTTTTTTAGCATCACCCAAATATACATATAAGATTATCTCCTGCATGCTACAAACCTGAGTATAAATATAACCGCACCGTGTGAGTTGCTTCCGTGCTTTTAAGTTAGTTTAGAAGACCCAACGATCGACGACAGGAAAGACGTGTCATCTTCATGTTGCTGCCGACACCCCGACAGATCAAACGAGATCATCTATTTACATCTGTGTCGTTTGCAGCTGTCCTTTGGTTGCTACCGGCCTTTGACAATGGCCTGTTTTTTTTTTTCTCCAAGGTTAATTGTAAATATTCCTTTTAAATGTCCTGTTTTCTGAAGCATCCTCCAATTGAATTCCCTCCCACATGATTAATCTTGTGCCGGTCCCAGGAGACGTCATGTATGGCACAGGAAGCAGAAATACAGGCATCCGACGATAATACAAAGTGTGTGTTTGCTGTAGCATATGGCCTGAGAGAGGAAGGCAAACAAGGGTAGATTTGTCAAAGATGCCAAATATCCTTGTGCAGTGAGAGCCGAGTGTTTTTCCCTTCCTTTCTGAACAATTTTCTGAATTAAGATATCTTCAGCTGTAATCTCCTTTGTCTGCCACCGATCAAGAGAGATTACTGCTCAATAAATATTGTTGATGTGGTGAAAAGCATTACAGATCCAAGCTCTCAGTCGCGGCATCCATCCCACTTCACAGTCTGATGAGACACATTCTTGGAGGAATACAAAGGAAAATCATTTCATGTCGTTATTTAGAGCGTTAGTTCAGGTTATCACGGCAATTTCCACGGTCAGCTCCACATTTCTCTGTTGATTTTGTGCTGTGTGGAAGCACAAATATGCATTGGAAGCCAGCTCTGTGGATGTCAATACCCTGAAAGAAGCAGGCAGGCTGTGATGAGCTGTCCCTTTCCAAGCGATAAGTCATGAAATGTTACATGACACACACTCCTGGAATATTATCCCACTGCCAGCCTCTGGGCGATTGGCTGAGTCTCAACATTCTCCTTTCATGGTCTTGTACATGAGGGAGAGTGTGCATCTTGCCACACTAGTGGGAATCCTAAAATAAATGTTGCAAGTGGCTCCCAACCTTCATCACCACTCAACTGAAAATGAGATCTTTTTCCCAGTCAGCTCTCTCCATGGACTATTTTGGACGTCTTGATGGATCGAATGTACCTCGACCGCAGTTTATCATCAAACCAGGTCAAAGTTTAAAATGATTTAAAAAACAAAAAACAAAACGATATACCATTGAGAACATGCACGATGCGCAGCGGGAAGCGGACAGAGATCAGCTGTGTGAGATCTTAGTGGCTTTTTTTTTTTTGTGTGCGTGACACATGACACAGAGCAATTACCCTACTTTGTACAGCAATTAGTTGCTTTTTAAAATGGTTTCTTTTCTGGTGTTTTTCCCTCAACTGGAGATAAATATGGATTGGAGACAGAACTGTCTCATTGATTTGCACATCTCCTGTTACACTTTCTATTACATCAGCTTAAGCCCAATTACAGCAGATTTGGTTGCTGCAGGTCTCTGAGGAGTGATGTTTCTGTTTCCCTTCCGAACTCCTGGATGTGGGTGGGATAATTTATTTATTCTGTAATTTTAGAAGGAGGGTCTGTTAGCATATTCACTCATCATAACAGACAAGGACCGTAGCAGGAGCAAGTATCAATGCTTTAATTAAAAATGGAATCATATCTTGGTTAATTGAAAGGGAAAACCTTTTTTTTTTTGGTTGACTTGTTTGTTTGTTTCTTTCCGTTGTCTTCTTTTTTCCCCCGTGCACGTCTCCAAACCCATCTGCATGGAACATAATTTTTCCAGAGCCAGAAACATCAGAACTGTGATCTTGCATGTCAATTGATTCATCTTAATTAAAGAAGTATGTTTCGGTGGGGGAGAGAACTAATGTCGAGACGGGGAGGGAGCGTGGGCAACATACTTGCTGTTCCATGCGGAAGCTTCTTCTGGGTTCTGAAAATCCCAGAGCGTTCGGTGGTGCATTTGGAGAGGACACGTCTGTTGGGCGTTATGCAGAGTAAATGCACATCCACAACATCTTTTAAGACACCCCGGTCCTCTCCATTGCCGTTTTCAACTGCCAATTGGCTCCTGTTTGCCGCAGCTGCTGCTTCCACGGGGATAAGGTGACTTGTTGCTGTGTCTGGTTTAAATAAACACCAACTTGTTGCTCCCCCCTCCCTCCTCACCACCACCACCACCACCACCTCCCCTCTCCATTTTTTTTTTCCTGCAGAGGTTTACCAGTAAGCAGGATGTGATCAGGCACTACAACATGCACAAGAAGCGGGACAACTCGCTGCAGCACGGCTTCATGCGCTTCAGCCCTCTGGACGACTGCAGCGTCTACTACCATGGCTGCCACCTCAACGGGAAAAGTACCCACTACCACTGCATGCAGGTACATTCACTGTCTAACATCACGGTTACAACTGTCTCGATGGACAGTACGATAGTACACCCACTGACCTTTGACCCTTAGTCAGGGTGAGGAAAACTGCCCCAAACCCCTTATCCATGCTTATCCATAAACGCACAGGTCAACATTCACTTGTCAACGCGAGGCCCGTTTTTAAAAGAGCGATCTCACTCGGCGCTCCTTCAGTCACACAGTCCCCCATTTATACCAGAACGTGTCCCCCAGTAAATAAAACTGAAAAGAAGGAACACGTGCGGCTGCTTCCTCCACCTCCTCACTTCTCTCACTCCTTAATTGGCTTGGATAAAATTCAGTTAGGTGTTTATATAAACTACACATTTTTCATTTTTTAGTACCAAGCAGCCAGTTACAGATTATCCCCGCTTCTGGACTTGTTTAATTTTTTTTTTTTTTTTTTTTAACATCTGCTTATTTTCAATGTGTCACCCTGCCGAGCACAGTGGGGGTTGGTCGAGGATTTCAAACCCCCTCTGACTGTGTAATTGTTATTAAGACATTTCAGCTCTTGTTTTAACAGTCGTTGAGAACCTGCAGATGTTGGCATCAGCGCTCGTCGTGACAAAACAGTGACATTTTTTTCATTGTTTGACTCAATATGGAGAAGTTGCCCGGTTTGTGTGGGTGAAAAGTGCCAGGGATGATATACAATCGCTGCGTTTAATTCAAACATGACCAGCTTTTCCCCGTCTGTTGCCTCTAAATCGTCTGAGGAGCAGAACATTTCAAACCAGAGACCCAAACAGTCATCGTCTCCCCCTCTGCCCACTCTTCCTCTTCAGCGTGCTCTTACAGTTACAGTAAAGTTGCGGTGACTGAATCAGCACTTCATTTTGAAAAAAGGCCGACCTGCCAGGAAGATGCTGTAGTTTCAGGTGTCTGCGACGTGACCACCTCCTCTTTCACACACGTATTTTCACAATGTCACAAGGACGCGGGGAGTGTTTACAATTCCCTGTTTGACTTGTGTCATTCTGGTGCACAATACCACAGATTACATGTTGTACATGAGAAAAGAACCTCCTTCTGCCCATTTCTAGGCCGTTGGTATTTTCGTAAACCACACTGCTCTTCTCTGTCTTGTACAGTTTATCAGATCTCCCTAATGCTCTGCATTTCTGACTTTTTTTTTTTCAAACCATACTCGCACACTGAAACTCTTTGCTCTCTGCTGTGTGTTTGCTTTGCAGGTTGGCTGCAGCAAGGTGTACACCAGCACCTCAGACGTCATGACCCATGAGAACTTCCATAAAAAGAATGCCCAGCTGATTAACGACGGCTTCCAGAGATTTCGCGCCACTGAGGACTGTGGCACCGTCGGGTGCCAGTTCTACGGACAGAAGACTACACACTTCCACTGCAGGTGAAGTGAAATGTTCAGTATCTGCTGCTAATGGACCAGGACCAGATGATTAAATGTTAGTGGTGTTCTGGAACCATCTGGATCCGGGGGGGGGGGGGGGGGGGGGTCACCCCACCCAGGGACAGAGGTTTGTCTTCTTTTGTTTTACTATTGAAATAAAAGAACTGAAATGAGGAAGAAAAAGAAAAACTCGAGCTCAGAGTGAATGATTTGTGTAACAAGGTTGCTAATGGTTTTTTTGACTTAGTGACAAAGTTGTGTTTCGATCATCAGTGACTTTATTAGAATATATCAAATAAATGGAGCACGAGTATATTGGGTGGAAATGAGCTGAGTCCGAGTGGTTTTCTAGTTAAAAGATGGGTTCTGAACAAAGGCCTGACACCTCAACTCCAGTGTGTCCCTCGTCCTAAGGAATCACGTTTTTCCTCGTCCATGTTTGTCCATCGTGTCAACAGGCGCCCCGGCTGCACGTTCACGTTCAAGAACAAGTGTGACATCGAGAAGCACAAGAGCTACCACATCAAGGATGACGCCTATGCCAAAGACGGCTTCAAGAAGTTCTACAAGTATGAGGAGTGCAAGTACGAGGGATGCGTGTACAGCAAAGCAACCAACCACTTCCACTGCATCCGCTCGGGCTGCGGTTTTACATTTACCTCCACCAGCCAGATGACCTCCCACAAACGCAAACATGAGCGCCGGCACATCCGCTCCTCCGGCGTCATGGGCCTCTCTTCCACTTTCCTGGCGCCAAAGGATGAGCCAGAGGAATCGAGCAATGACGACCTGATGGACTTCTCAGCCATCAGCAGTAAGAACTCCAGCCTGAGTGCCTCACCTACTACCCAACAGTCCACCACTGTATCGCACCTGTTGGCCACACCCACTACTGCCGTCTCCTCCTCCTCCTCCTCCTCGTCACCGGGCCACGGTCTGAAGCCCACGCCCTCGCTCGCCAGCGCAGGCCAGCGTATGTCCAGTCTGCTGTCCCAGGCTCTGCCCAGCAACATCCCGGTGGCCCTCGCGCTGTCCAACAACCTGGCTGCTTCCAATCCGTTCTTCCCCCTCATACCCAGGCTGCCTCTCCAACCACCTCCGCCGGCTGCTAGCATGATATCAGCTGTATCATCGGGGGCCCATTCCATGCCCACTGACACGTTGACCCAAGGCTGCTCCACAGCGGGGGCAGACGGAGCCATGGCGTCGACCCCGACTTCCTTTGCCACCTCCTCCATCATGGAGAAGATCTCAGCCAGCAAGGGTCTCATTTCACCCATGATGGCCAGACTGGCAGCTGCCGCCCTGAAACCTTCCAACAACACGGACGCAGGTACGTCTCTCCTCGAACGTGTCATCGGGGAACGGTTTGTGAAACTCGGCCAGCGATAAAACGCTCGTCGAATTCGAACGGTTCCATCTGTGTGACCCAACATCGCATGCGTTGAAAGCTGTCTTCCTGTGCGTCGACGTGCGCCCCGACAGCCGGATCGGAGCGAGTGCACCCAGAGGTCATTTCTATCAGAGAAAAGGAGAAAATAAAACAGCGCTTTCAGGCTCAAAGGAACATACCGGAGGCATGGTCCTCTGCACTGGGCTTGTTATTGTGTTGATTGTTTGTTAGATACCCACAATCCATTTGGAGATAAATGTGCTGACAGGGGAGAGTAGAGCCTGTAAAACTCTCTTATGATGTTCGGAGTGGGGGCTCCTGGGGTTTGTGTGTTGAACATGTTTCCTCATCATCAGTCTCTTATCTATGTCTGCGCCCGTTCCAAGCAAATGGAGGTGGAATGAAATTAAGTTCAGAAATTGCAAGAACAAAAAAAAAAAAAAATGTTTTTGTTGTTTTTTTTTCTCTCTCTCTCTCCGTATCCGCCGTGCAAACTGATAAAAAACAGAAATCACTCAGGCAGAAATGACTCAGCGTAGCAGAGCTGAGAAAGAGGCTTTTTTTTTTTTTTTCAAGGATACAGCAGCTCAGACACACTTGCCTGCACACAATTTTCGGATTTTTTCAGAAACCGTCTGTATCCTCAAAAACATGTCAGCATCTGTTTAGCATAAACACAAGTCACATAAATTTCAGAGCTAATTGCCTTGTCTGTGTTTATCACATTGTTGGAAACAAAGACCTCTGAAATGAGAACCAAGTTGAAGCTTTACATTGATGAAGCGCCGCCGAGCCCACTCAGCAGTGGGACCTCCTGCGCTGAGCCCGAGCAGGTGGGCTGAGGATTTGTAAGTGGGGCTGCGAGGGGGAGCGTCTCCGGATGTTGGGACTGGAAAGGATTACAATTCCTGGTGGTGTTCGCGGAGCAGGACGGGCCCTGGGAGGGAGCCGGGGCACCTGCTCCGGGGAGCTGAGCTGAAGCCAGGCTGTCAGGCTGAGCTCCACCTCTGGGGCTCCAGCAGGTAGCGTGAGCGCTGGGAGGGCCCCCCGCCGAGGGTGGGGCCTCTGCAGATGGTGCTTTCACCACCCCTCTCAGAGGCTGCAGCTCCGATCTCTGTGAGATGACAAAAGCCCCCAAATGTTGGTCATAAAAGTGATTGTTGTCGAGGTGGAGTGCAGGGACAGGATGACGGCCTTCGCTGTGGTTTGGTTTCTCATGTGTGAGAGCAGAACATTTGGCCTAAAATGGAAGAAGTGGTTTCTGCTTCTCTCTGAAAAAGGTGTGAGAAGGACGTCGTTTTTTTTTTTTTATCAACGTCTCTATTGTTTGTCATTTTCCTGTTTCTGCTTTCAGTCGCTCCACGATGTATTCTCTTATGAACTTACATGTGTTGTTCAAGCACATCAAGGATTTACAGACACAAACCGATCTTTTTCAACCTCGGAACAGTTACGTGAACCTATAATATTCACTGACAGACGCTGCTTTGAGGTCAACTCATCTGTACTCGCTTTTTTGGAACGTGGACAGACAAAAAGTGAAACGGGCACCTGATGGTTCGTTTGCCGGTATGAAAGGATTCTTTCATCCGCCCGGCGATCATGTGTAGATCATGTCGAGGTGGATGCTCTTGATGTAATTTGCTCTCGTTTGGGCTCAGAGTTGATGTAATTGTCAATGACAAGGCAGAATTTGTCTGGCGAGTTAATTTTGGGTGCGCTCTCGTCAAGTCGGGGGAGGGCTGGACGGAGACTTTGTCAGCACTCGGTGACCTCAAAGCAGACACAAATTATTGGACTGTTTTTCTTTTCTTTAGCCCCTCCCCCAAGCCCTCCAACCTCTGTTGTCAAACTGACACTGACACTTACCCATCTCCTCGGTTTCAGTTGACATGGCCCAAGACTGGCTTTTCCACTCGTATTCTCCCTGATATGTCTCTGGGTCATCTTGTAGGGAAGGGGGGGTGGGGGGGGGTGAACTCTGCTCGCTTTCCCCCCTTACATAGGTTGGTCTCACCAGGCTGAGGGCTCCAGGCACACACTCGGTTGCCCATGACCTTGCCTGTCACAATCCCTCAACACCAGCTCCGACTCCTAAACACGGTTCCTCACCGAACCAATAACGGCTGCTGGCGCGCTGCGTCACAGCGTCTGAGTGGCTGCACCAGGGGCCTCACCACTCCTGCTCGCATGTGGGGGGGGGGTTTTAAGAGTAAAACCCATATTGTCTCCCAAATATCCCAGGCGTCTCTGCGTAGCCCCAGGGCAAATTAATATTTCAATCCCTCGGGGGTCGGGGGAGGTCGGAACGGAATTCACCTTCCTGTCAGCGTTTTTTGGACTCCCCGCCGTCCCCTGATTTTTATTTGTTTCATTTCAGCACTCGTCACTCGCAGCTGAATACCTATTTGGAGGACGACGTGATCGAGAGGTCACGCTATTTGAACCAATCTGATTGGCTGTCAGCTCCAATCTGACCGACAGAGCGCCCCTGTTCCTCGTGGGTACGCTCGGTGGCATCGGTTGCCGCCCGTTGTCAGGCCAACGCTGAGCCTGAGAAGGTGGGAAGGGAGGGGGTGGCCAATCTGAGACTGCCACTTTCCCTCAGCATTAGCATCTCGCTTAATGACCAGTTAAGAGGCAGGCTGGCAAATGAGTTGTGACAAGTGCTGCAGAAAAAGGAGTCTTTTTCCCTCATATCTCCCGCCTCTCAATCACCGGTTAAAAGGCTTGACGGCACTGACATCATTTCGCAATAATTACCACTCGGAGTATTCTTTTCTGGCCAAGACAGAAGTCAGATTGGATCTCGTCATAGGATAATAGTGCTGACCAACAATAACTTTGTTGTCTCCTCTCTGGTTTGATCCTCAGGGAACGGGCAGCCGTCTTCAGCCAGCCAGTTTAATCTGGTTCAAGTGAAGCAGGAACCAATGGACGCCACCTCTGGGGCCGCCCAAGACTCCACGCAGGAATTCAGCCTGGACCTGAGCAAGAAAGACCACAGGTTACACCAGAACCAGAACCGCATGTGTTTTATTAACAAGAACGGTTTTAAACAAGGTCCAACTGATAGAACTAAGGATAAAAATAGTACAAAATAAAAGACTCTTAACCAGCAAATACTAAAAATTTTTATTTAATTTAATTTAAAAAAACATAAAACTTGATTGATGTTCAGTCTCACTCTTATTTCACCTGGAATATTCCTGAAATGTATTACATGCAGTTATTTACAAAAAAAAAAAAATCTATTTTTAGACATAACTGTCACAACATCCTCAGTGTGCTTGCTTATTCTTATTTGTGAAGGATGTTCAACGTAACACCTTCAACTCCGATCTCTTCCCCTGACTCACCGTTGATCTGATTTCTTTAGAAGACAGCGTTTTTCGTCTTCATTATACCGGCACACCTTGCGTGATAAATAGTAATATTTACTGTTCTCATGCAAATCTTGACTAAACATTGTTCATTTTCCTTGTTCCAGTAATGAATCAAACGGACACCCTGTACCGGGGAATACATCTCTTTTATCCTCGCTTATGAATAAGGTAAGATCCATCCATCAAGCGCCTTTCATCCCAAGACAAATTAGCGGGGGCCTGTTTGTTTTTTAATGTTTCACCGCTAATAAGATGAGTTTGTATCATTTAAATTTTCCAGCCATTTTTCATACTGTGTAATTTTCACTGCACCTCTCACAAATTAATATAATGAAGTAGTAGCTGGGTGCCACGACAGATATATAGAGATGTTTGTTTTTTGATGAGCTGTTTTGAACTCGTGGTCCGTTTTTTTTTTTTTTTTCCCTCCTCCTTTATATGGTCCTTTCCCTGCCTCACTCTGCATTTATTTATGGAGTTCGTAAATGATTTCATTAAACAGTCAGAGGAGTTCTTAAAAAAAAAAAAAAAAAAAGAAAAGAAAGAAATGTGCTGCCCTCATTTTTTAGCACGCCAGAATGTTATCATATGTAAATTAAAATGGGTATTTTTTTTCTAGAGATGGAAGATTAAAATAGACATCGTCCTCTGCCGCATGCATGATGTAATGATGCCGACACGCTTCTCCTCCACACACACACAGTTTGTATGAACGTCTCCGTGGTGGAGGTTTTCCTCCTTGTGTCTCCTTGAAGCCGCGGTGACTTCAAACCTCTACCTTACATGTCTCTCAGCAAACACTCGGTGGTTTGTAAAACCATGTTTGCTTTATTGACAAAGTTCTTGATGTGAGAAACAAAGTGATGTTGGTTATTGTCGAGAAAAACATGGACAAATGGCAACATGTGAGCTATTTGTACCTTTTAATGGTGCCGGGCATTGAAATGAACCAGAAATCCAGCGGTCTAATGGTGAAGCTGGTGCTTTACGTGCCTGTGTGTTGTCCTTTTTATCAGATGTCACAGGTGAACCCGGCTCTTTTCAACGCCATGCACCTGAAGACGGAGCTGGAGACGGGCCAGGGCAGCGATCACTCCGAGGCGGCTCAGTATCTGAACAGAGTTCTGAAGAGGCCCCTGGCTGACAAAGCCAGTGAGATCTGGAGGACGTACCTCCGCAGGTACGAAACACGGCTGAATTATTTAACCCGGGCTTCGTTCTGTCATTTCATTCATGAAAAAATGATGTTTAAAGCCCCCCCCCCCCCCCCCCCCCCCTACACACACACACAAAA
>CAAKHB010007859.1:31161-84104 GCA_901007665.1 Aeoliscus strigatus
GGGGTGGACTGACCAGAGGAAAGGATGAGTCACTCTGATGTAGCGGCGAGGTGACAGAGGGTGTATTTAATGTGGAAAATGTACAGACCGAAGACGTCATTTTGTTTTTCATTCACTATGGCTGTGGTTGAGCTCCTGTTGTAATGGTTTTTATTTAATATTTATGTGACCTTCCAAATGAGAATTTTTAGGGTGTTATTGCACTTTTTAGTTTCATTTTTACCGTCTGGAGAAAAAAAAAAAAAAAAAAGAAAAAAAGATCTATATCTTTTAACAGGGAATTTGCTTTAAGGATGTTGTTTTAGTTCACTTTGCTTTAATGCACAAGTAGATGTTAGTGTGACAAAGAACTGTTGTTTTGTGATTTATTTAAAGACTGGTTTTTATTTTTGCTTCTGTGATTGGACAGGTGGACAAAAAGAAAATGGGCATGCCAGAAAAATGGGGCCCTCATAAAAAAAACAAAACACTAATATGGACTGTGATTTAAATGTTTCGAGAGGTTCACGGAAATGCTCTCACTGTAGTATCGATCTGTCAAAGACACACTCTGGTTTCTATTGAGAAAATATGTACATCTGAGGAGTCGACACACTGATCGGAAATTATCTCCTGAGATTGGCATCGGAAGTTAATGGTCCTCATGTAGGGAATAGTAACGTGTGTAGTTGATTTTCCTCCAGATATTGTTTTGAGAAGAAAAAAAAAAGGTTGTACAGTATTTTCCTCTGTAAAAAAATAACTATATATGAACAAAATGCTCTTTGATGAACAGCGTCCTTTAAAAATAAAACATAAGAAGGAGAAATGGTTAATAAAAATTTTAAAATTCAAAGAAGATCATCATAGTTTGCTTGTGTGAGTGATTTTTATTTTCTTTTTAAATTGGTCCGCAATTCTTGGACAAACGTGTTCATACTATACATCACTGGCAGATTTCATCATGATATTTACGTTTTCTTAGTGTTTTCTTGAACGATGTCAGAGGCTCAGACTCAAATTCACTGATTGGAGGTCATTCATCCGTGTTCCTGTTTTATTTAACAACTTGCTTTATTCATTTGTCATGTCTGTGTGTGCTTATATCCGCATTGATTGCAATTCTTGGTTTCCATTTGAGTTTGCTGTGGCCATGCTGCGTTCACAGACTGAACTGTCTCCGGTCTGGACTCTCATGCAAAGCAGAGACGTCCCCACGTGTTTTGTTTTTTTTTTTCTCATCATTTGCAGAGATTACTGTAGGAGCCAGGAGACGTTAATCACTTGAATTTAGTTTATATGTGTGTGTGTTTGTGTGTGTATGTGTGTGTGTGGCTGTAAAATTGCAGGATTTGTAAAAAAAAAAAAAAAAAAAAAAGTTGAAAATAAAGAAACTATAATTATTATAACAGTACATATGCAGTGCTTCAGGCTTTGGAACATTTTGGGTCACGTGTTGAGGGTCAAAGGTCACAGTAAGTTCTCTGGCTTCTCTTCTGACTGTCACTGACACTACTGTGTGTGTGTGTGTGTGTGTGTGTGTGTGTGTGTGTGTGTGTGTGTGTGTGTGTGTGTGTGTGTGTGTGTGTGTGTGTGTGTGTGAGAGAGAGAGGGAGAGAAAGAGAGCGGCTGTGGCTGTGAGAAGACAACTCAGACCTGTGGCCTCGACCCAGCTGCTTCCAGCTCCGATTCATGTTTCATGACCTTGTGTCCTGCTTTTATTCTGCTTTACTTGCAACTACTGTAACATGTCTTTGTCACCTGATTTTTGAAGGAGAAGGATAAAATAAACATCTGCATTCATGCAGGTAGACGAATCAACAACATTTGTTGTCGGGCTCGCCCATTGTTCACGCTTGACATTCTGGTGCAAGATCACAGCCGAGGACCATTTTGAGGGATTTGGAGACGAGCTGATGCCGACAGGATGGTAGCGTCGTCTTTAGCGTTAAAGAGGACCCATGTATTCCTCCCTCTCTCTCTTTTTGTTGCTCCAGGCCGTGTGCAAGCTTCTCCTCCCACATCCCTTATGTCACCCTGTGGCCGGTATGCCGGTGCTGTCTGTCCTCCCGTCTACAGCTGTTCCCGTCCTTCCTCGTGTTGGTTTTTTTCTTTTTTTCCCAATAAAAAAAAAAAAAAAAAAAACATGGGTAAAGGCATTACCATCTGTCAGCCAGCTGGCATCCTGTATGTAATCTACCAGGAAAAAAAATGATAAACATGAAAATTATATTACACAAAAACCAGACGGAAACGACCTCCAAATCCTGCATCGGCTGCTGTCGGAGCGACAGATCGTTTCACTGTTTTAATTAGCAGAAGAAAAAGGATGGTGTAAAGAAGGGGTTTGGATAGAAACGGAGATGCATTCCCACCGCTGGAAAACTGCAATATGGAAGGCGACTGCTTCCTGGAGCATCGTGGAGAAAAAGCAACAGTTTCGACACTATATTGCACTTTTTGGACTAAAAGCCATCTCCATCTCTGGCTCCATTTAGGACACATTTTATATGAAAACTGGACAAAGAAGCAATTTTTCTAAAAAGTCTCTGCTTGAATTTGTCGATTCTTATTTCTCCTTGTACTGTCTCATCTTCACTGTGCTACATTTCGTCTCTGCATGTCCTTCTGCAAAGATGGAGGCTTGTCACTCGCTGGAATAAAAAAAACACACACACGAAACAACCCCAGGCCTGTTTCCAGCGTCTTTTTCAAGTTCTCTAAGAAGCATCTTCCCCGTTTTTCTAAGCAGCGTGTTATGATGAGGACCAGTGGTGTGCGTGGCGTCTGCTGCCCGCTGCTGACGTGCGGCCGGTCGGTTGATGTGCCAGGAACAGGTTGAGGGCGAGCGTGATCAGTGAGAAGAGGCAACAGTCTGGGCCGGGAACAGATACGACAGGTGTGTGCTGCATATGTGGTCACATGATGCCTATAAGGCAGATTAGGGCCCAAACAGATGAAGCGCTGCTTAATGGCAGCTTTTATTAAGTTCACAGAGCTCGGAGGGAGGGGGTGAACAGAGGAGAAGCAGGTGGCTGGGCCTGCGCTCGCCTAGATGAAGACAGATACTGTACAGTGCCGTCTGAGGAGGGAAGCCACCGTGGAGGGATTTATGGAGATTTACCCGTCCTGGACTCGCTGCCTGCCTGTTCCCGAATCCCGCTGTAATAGAAAAGAGGGCGAGCGGGAAGACCTTAGAGAGACAAACGTGCTTGTCGAGACAGGATCATTACGTAATCGATGATATGAGGATGGTCAGTACTCAAAGGAAAAGTAGCAAAGTGAATAACAACAGCTGGAAAAAAAAAAAATTCACAGTATCGAACTAAAACAAGGAGACTTGATCACGTGACGCTCACTGTCGGACGGCCGCGTCTGTGTTTGAGCCACGGAAAAGACGAGCGGCGATCGTCGTCACCGACAAAGTAGGTTACACGGAGACGAACGTGGGAGGCGGGACTCCGGCTGAACACATGATCAAACGATAATGTGACCTAAAACAGAACTTAGATGGTTCCAGAAAGGGTTTGATCAACACCGCAGAGGTCTGAGAGCTGATCTGAATCAACTGGGAAAGTTCCGCCGCAGTGAGGGGGTTGCCATGGTGAGTGAGACAAGGATTCAGCTGAGAGACATCTGTCAAACTCTGGCTGAAGACCCATGGAGCATCGAATGAGAGACTTTACGAAAGGAGGAGGATGAGTCACACTCAATCTGTTTAAAGGTGAAACGTTCTGAAATAAACAAAGCGAACAAACAAAACACAGCTGACGCAAACTTGGTGGGTGAAGAACCTCGTCTGTGCTGCGATGACTCACCGTCGCCTCTGAAGGTTCAAAGTGGGAGAACAGGATAAGATGTCAATCGCACATATTTCTCCTTTATGATCTTTTTCCATTTTGATTTCACCTCTAGCTACTGATGGTTTGAATCTGTTTGAAAAAAAAAAATTACACCGTCATACATGCATCGGCTTCAAAACTTAGTGGGAAACTGAAATAACCACACTAGAAACTAGAGGAAAGGACAAATGTCACTATATAAATGTAGAATTTAATGTGGTGTACGCAATACTAGGATCACATGTGGCTTTCAGACAACATTTAGAGTCAGAACGCAGAGAAACAGGAGCTCAATGTAGATGGAGAGCAGCAGAAAGGATGATACGTGTAATGATGTCATCATCACTTTATTAAGAGCACATGTCAGGAAACAGGTGTCGTGTTTAAACCAAAGTCAAGTCACGCTGGATTTGATTGGCTGAGGCAGGTTGGTGTGGACATGCTTTCCATCACCGGCACCCTTCATAAGGACCTGAGACATTCTTCAGTGGGACGTGTTGCTCACAATACAGTTGAATTTAATCACTGTTCTAAAACCACCGTCAGGCACACGCCTCTGACAGAAACACACTGCTGTCCACGTGGAAACACAACCGCAATCATTTGAAAGACGTTTTCCATAAACGTGGATTTGTCTGGAGAACAAAGTCACTGAAGACTGTGGTACATATGCCAGGCCTGTGGGTGGCGCTGCCATGCATATAAAACTCTCACGATAGAAACAAAGCACACAAAGAAGACGAGCTAGAAAGGAGACATTTGTGTGGACTGACCAAAACACACAACACGCTCAGCAGCTTCTGCAGCGTGGACGCAAAACACCGCAATCCGCCATTGTTGTTAGTGGAGTTAGCGCATGCTAACGCATGGGGCTCTGGCACCGGTTTCAAAAAATGATCATATTCAGGTTCCAAGACCTTGGACCCCTGTGCACAAAACACCCCTGTGATAAAGTGTCTCTTTGTGGACATGACCTCAGTGCTCAGATGTACCTGTGTAACAGCTGCTTTAGGCACAAAGTGGGTTATTAGACCCAGAGGACCAGGGCTAATGGGTTAGCATGCTAACGTGAATAGATATTTGTGCAACTGTTCTTCACATTATGGGAAAAAAATGTTGAAGACGAATGTGCTTACGTACAGTACCGTTAAATGGTCCCAATGGACAAAGGAACACAGTGAAGTGACTTTTAAAAACAAACGTGTTCTTAAGGGGGAAAGGTAACCGGTGGGTGAGCTGCTTCCGGACAGAATAATGACTAAAAGCCATTTGACGGGGGTCGTTAGAAATCAGCCGACTGATTCACTCTGATCTGAGGCTCCTGCTGGGCTTTTCAGTCAATGTGTCTCCAATATATTTGGACTCAGACCATTAAGAGACTTAAAGACAATAAGTGGGGCCTTTAATTCAATTGTGTGTTTGACTGGAAGCCAGTGTAACGATTTGAAAAGGACCACTGAGGACCAGGAGTTCATTAGAAGAGGACACGAGGGTTACAGCTGTGACCTGAAATGATGATGATGATCGTCATCCATGAAGACATTTTGGATTTTTGATTGTATTGTTGATTGTAGCCCGGTGCCACAAGTTACTACCTAATTCATTTGGAATGTCACCTTAATGTCTCTGCTACCAGACGGCATTTGAAACCAAATCACTGCATCATCACTGCATCATCACTGCTGCATTTAAAAACAAACATCGGCCCTGAAAATTCAGCATTCAAAGTGTTAAGTCATGAAACGTTGCTCAATGACAACATGAGGAGTAAAAACACCTTTTTGAACTCAACCAGTTGATGCTCAGCTCGTCCAGTGAGTTTATTCGAAGCACCGACAACGCACAAACGAGGCTTTAAATGACTGACAGCAGACGGGACGTGAGGCGTTAGCGCCGAGTGAATGACTTCCCCTCCCCGATCCCATCTCTGTCATCCGACACAGTCCAGCTGGTCCCGACTGGCCCCCCAGGTACGTCGGATCACGTGCCGTGTTCATTTTTCCTGCTCTATTGGCCCATTTGTCGTCAGTGTTTCTGGATGACAGGTTTCCCCTCGTCTCTTTCAGCCGGTCGCCCCAGACAGACCTCACTCTCAGTCCGCGGCTCTTTGCTCATTTATCTATTTTTGCACGTGTATGAGCTTATTTTGGGAAGACCTCAGTCACGCGGCAGGAAACAAAACGAGGGGCTGTGTGAAAAAAGCTGCTTTGCCATTGGTAGCAGCTGTTGCTGCTGAGAGTCCACTGAGGAAACCGAGAATTGGACACACACTCATCCAATTTACCATTAACGAGACCTTATTGGATGCAGGGCCCTCGGAGCACCAGGCTTTGCTGCTGCTCCTCCTCCTGAATGTGTGCGACGGCGTGTTGTGGCAGACTTGGCATCTGTGACGGAGGATCAAAGTGTGACGTGCGGGGTATTCTCACGTTTGGTCACCGACACCGACACCGACGGCGAGGTGAACCGAGAGAAGCCAAGCAACAGAGACGGAAAAAGAAATACGATGAAATAAGGGAAACTAGAATCATTTCCACGGCAGAGGAGGCCTCATCCATGGGAACGTTTTAATATGCGATACATGTACGCTTGTCTACAAAGATCTACAAAAGAGAAAGATTTCCACATTTAAATCCCACCACAAAGTTGTTAAGCTATTCAGCATAAAACCAGACTGACTTCATCTCTCTCCATGATTTCATGCGTGAACATGTGTCATTATCTTTTAACATCCTATTCTGCCACACAGATCTGCCTGCGTGTGCTCAGCCAGTTCTCAACCACATGTTCTGTTGTGTTCGGTTTCTGGTCAGGTGACATTTTTCTGCTTTCTCCATCAACACACCTGACAATGTTTTATCGTAAAAATCACCCTTTCATGACTTTTCTTTTTTCAGCAAGGACACAAAGATGACAGAGGATTCCTCCCACGGTTTCAGTTGGGGAAAAATAACTCCTGTGTTATTAACTGTGATGAACTAGAAAACCGTGATTCTTTTGTTGTTTCACCTCTGCAGACACGGCGTCTCGATCCGAGTGCCGCGGACGGTCGTGGATGACGAACATGAATTCATGTGACTCCATCGCGGGGGTCACGTCTGACGAGTCCAAGTCACTTGGGATTAGGGCTTTCGATAAAATTCCCTGGAAAGGACAATTTTCTTGTTTCAGCAGAGGACAGATGTTGGATTTAACAAGCGCGTTTGCATCTTTGATCACGAGTTACAGCTGAAATGTGGTTTCTGCGCCGCTGAGTTGGGAACAAACGACGTTCCTGTAGTTTGATGACAGTGTGTGTGTGTGTGTGTGTGTGTGTGTGTATGTATGGTAAACACCCTCCTGTGATGTCACAGATAGAACACAGAGCAAAGACTGGAGCTGAGGCCATTTAAACAGTAAAACCACCCTCCTGTCAACCCTGTAACATGAACGTTTGCGGTGAAATGACAAACACTGTGTTCAATTTGTTTCACTTTGCCACAGGTTCGCCCGTTAGCTGTCGATTAGCCACCCACCAGCAGCATAGCACAACCAGAGAAAACGGCGCAGAACGCTTGATCCAGGCTGGCGAGTCGCCACGCGGCCATTAACCATCGAGTATCTGGAGTTGAGTGGCAGAGTTTCATCTCCTTACAAGTCCCGTCCAAAAGCTCGGAGCTAAAAAGCGTTTGGATCCAACGCTCCCTCAGAAGCCTGAGTAATATTCCACTTCAGTTGCCACAGTGCAGCGCAGCTAACTGGCAAGTGAAGTCTTCTGCTGCTTTCTTGGCAAATGGCGACGTTCTTAAGTGCTAAGCTGTAAATTGTTGCTTAATTTGACCGAGTCTAAGGGGAATGGGATCATTTTCTTTCAGGGGAAAAAGCCTGGCATATTGGCCGACAATAAGCTGGAATGGTCCGACATGGTGTTTCTGCACAGCGATGATGGCAGAAACACACAAAGGACGGCGTTTGACAGCTGTGAAACCGCTCGACTCTGGCAGCGGCGTCGCATGACTCATTGCAACGTAAATACAGTGAAAACCTTTTAGCTGTAATTCCTGCGGAAGAAAATGATGATTTCCTCCTGCAGCGGTTTGAAGTGGGTTCTGGCTCATACAGATACATTGGTACCACTGATTTGACTGTCTCACATAATGTGTATATACACAACACATACATAATAACACTTCTTCAGCATCTATTCAGAACACACGTTGTGTTCAACCCTTTCACCATATTGTAAATACATTCAACTGTAAAATATTTCCCAAATTTACTTTCCATAAAAATCTGCTTCTACTATCGGTTTATAATATTTTCTACTGACTAAAAGAGCCTGCACAAGAATTCCTATGTGTCTGAACTGTTTATTGGTGCACAAATAAAAACCTTGAGACTTCCGTCTTCAATAAAAATGATGCTCGATGCAGATTTTTCACATCAGTCTGGCAGGAAAGTGGCACAAAGTTCATGTTTTACCACGATGAACAGGAGGAGAAACCTGAAATAGCCCGACGGAGCCGACGTGTGACAACTGGCCTCCGACAGGCAGCGTGTGGGTGAGATCCTTGGAAGTTGAAACAAGTTACAAAAGCAGAACGGGATTCATTTCCGTGAGTCACTTCCATTGTTGTTCAGCCGCTGTAAAAGTGAAGTAAAACATTACAATCACCTTTATTTCTGATGAATGACTCGAAACCCCCCCCCCCCCCCCCCCCCCCCCCCTGACATCAAGAGCCTTTAAAAAGACCGGTTTCAGTATCGCAGCTGTGACCTTCATAAAACAGAGCTCGGCAACAGGTGGGCATCATGTGTGTGCTAATCTTCCACATTATGGTTGTTGATAACAGACGCTGCACCGCCTGCTCAGTTAAAACGCAGTAATTTAATATGGAATACATCAGCAAAGTGATATTTGTAGCACGGACCCAGCAAAGGTTGGGGAGATTCTGCTGATGCTAATTTTAGACAGTCTATCATTCATTCTGGGTTTGTGTTACCAGAAGAATCCAGAGTCCCTCAGACCCCCCAGAACAAGTCATTGGGTGTTCACGGAGGGATTTTGGGGTCATTTTATTTCCACTCGCTCTCGTGCTCATCAAGGACATGAAAATGTGGGTTGTATTTCGCTGTGACAATCCATGCCTTTTTTGGACAGAGTTGCCCAACGCCCCCCCCCCCCCCCCCCCCACCCACCCCCCCCCCCCCCCCCTTTTTTTTTTTTTTTCCCCCCTCACAGACCGTCCTACTTTATACCTCAATTCACTCACGTGGTTTATGGGGGCTATTCTTTGTTTCTCAAAGGCTGTAGAAATGTTTGCATCTTGGTCCCACGAGAACTTCATGAGTGTGAACTGGAGACAAGTCTCATTTGGATTATTCCCATACAATACAAATGAATGCATTTTTACAGCTGTTCCGGCTTAAAAGGAATTTGTTGACACACCAGGATTTGAAGTAGAAACCTCAAAACAATTCATTGGAATAAAACCTGCAATAAATGCATTGTCAGACCAGACTCCACGCTGTTTTCTGTTTTGTATTTGGACGCGTGTACACGGTTGTAGCAGACAGCGGTTGACTCTCTGTGCCCCCGTTATTTGTCTTGCCAGCGTATGTCCCCCTCCCTGCCCGCATGCTTCAGGTGTTCCACCGTCAGGCCCTGTGATTAGTCTAATTTGCACAAACGCTGGCGAGCACCACACCTGTTGCCCCTGCGCCGCCTGCGGCTGCAGTCCCTCAGCAGGTTGACAGTTCTTCCTTTGGATAATCCAATCTCCGCACAACAGCGTCACTTCTCTCCGCCAGTGCTGGACAAGGACATCCGTTCTTGTTTTTGCTTGTCTCCTTTGCATGCCTTTATGGCTGCCGTGCCGCTGATGGCTTATTATCGGACCATTTATAAATATTGCCTCGCGGTACCCTCCCTGTTTTTACAGCTTGTCTCACTGCTGCTCACCAGTGCCTTCCTGTACCTGCAAATACGCTGAATGATGCTCTCAGGTCACGTCCACACGTACCAATATGATCTTTTTTTCCTCTGTTTTCCTTGGCACTGTAGCAAGAATATTTGCATCCAAATGGATCCTGGAACACGCATTGACAGGCTGTAGCTCACCCTCCAGACCAACAGGTGGCGCTGAAATTCACCAAAGACGGAAAAGAAGAGACAGTGCTGAGCAAATAGAACCGTCCAAAATGTGATTTTTGATTTAAAAAAAAGGGAATGGAAATGATGCTGCTCTTGCTGTAGTTACTGCTTGAAGTAAACAAAGAAAAACACTGAGAAACACCAAAAAAAAAAAGAGGAAACATTGGCGAGACACAACGTGGAGCTCTGCAGATGGACACACACAGAAGTATAAATGCTCACAGATTTGCTGTTGCACTAATGCAGCATGTACATTTTTTGTTGTTGTTATAAGATATCGGGGGGTATCGGGGGGTATCGGGGGGAGAGGTCGAAGGCTGGAGGTTGGGATGGGTCCATGACGTCTCCATACGGAAAGTATGTGGACCTTTTGGGGTTTTTTTCACCCTGAGACCTGGTTTCAAAATCGTGCCTTTTACAGGATCCATTTAGACGATCGGCCTGAACGATGCAAAACATGTGCGTTTACCGTCCGTGTGGACGGCCCCTCAGTCAAAAGAAGCTCCACGTCCTTCCACATGACAGCTCAGCCGTTTCACATACGTGTTGACGTGAATGTGTTCCGAGTCGAGTCCCACCGGCCGCACACGCCGAGGTTGATCTCCCTCGATTGTTGAGATTTCATCTAGTGCGTGATGACAAAGTGCTTCATGACTTGACGGGGTCCTGCGGTCGAAGCCCCCTGGTGACCTTGGCTTGTCAGACGGTCTCATTTTCACCAGGAAGGATTCAGTGCTCAGCGGCTGCTCGCTGGCCGTACGCCTCTTTTAGACGCAGCCTCCAGGAGCTGTTCCATGTCGCCCCACAATCTACAGGTATGCAAGTGACGGAACTGTCTGTTGTGCTAACGACCAACAACAGCAGCCCGCTCGTGTTAGCATGCTAACAGCTAATTGTTGCTAAACCCACAATACAACAATGGACGATTGTGGACTGTCACCTACCTTCAGGGGTAAAAAGGGAAAAAGAGAAATGAAACGGAAGTAAAATATACTGTAAATACACTGTCTTATGAGGATTTGTTCTTAGTTCAGATTGTGGATATACTCACAATATATGAATTACATTGTGACTGAGACGGACGCCCAAACGTGCGGTTTTCTGAGGACGTAGAAGAAAAAGAAATGCTTTGAATTTGATGAGAAGATCTCTAGCAACCAGTGGTTTCCGCATCCAACATCTGATATGAGGCACATTATTCCCGGTCACATGACACCTGCATCGTATCTCACACGGAAGAGGAAAGAGAATAATTTCAGCCTTGAGCTGGCTTTTCCTGCCTCGTCCGTGACCTTTCCTATGCAAATTTTTATAGGACACTTCCCTTATAGAGCACCGATGGGGATATCTGACAGTTACGTTGAGTCAGATCTATGTCTGTGTCAGGTATGTTGACTCAGTGGAGGATTTTATATGTTTAAAAAAAAAAAAATAAAACAAATCTTGAGCGGGATGATGATGGTGAACACAGCGGCGCGGCACTGGCAGCATTCTGACCGGCTGCTACGGGCAAACAAGCCTCTGCATTGATTGAAGGAGATACTCAGCCCTCTAACCTGCTGAGTGCTCAGTTCCAGTGAACAATACAGTTCAGAGCACGTCAATACACTATCCTATTGAGTGCTCTCCGTTTAGCAGGAAGATTGATGAGGTTAAGGCTCCCAACCGGGGAGCCAAATGGTGTCAAAACCAAGGTGTTGCATTGAGCAAACCATCTTTCACTGCGTGCCACACTGAGAGGCGTGCACAGTGGTCACTGGTTAATACCCTGACCTTTTCAGGAAGAGCATTAAAACAGGCCTTGTATTTGCAAAAGAACACAAACTGTGGACATTGTCGAGATTCTTAAAATCAGCGGTGCATTCCTCTTCATGGACAGGAACGCACTTGAAATCCCCTAAGACACTAAATGATGTACAAGTGGATTTATTACAGGAGGTCCCTATAAATCTAAGGCTGGCTTCAACTCCAGGGAGGTTAATGGATTACAAAGGGATGCAGTATTGAACCTCAGAGAAGTTTATACACCTCATCAATATGCGAAACGCTATTGATCATTTAGACCTTGATAAATTAAATTCATACACTTGATGATGCATGGTAATATTCAGAATGCTCTATATCAGAAAAAAAAATAGCTGCCCTGTCAAAGCTGAGAACAACCAGCAATCACCAGCGGTTCAACCTGTGCGATATGTCTCTGGTTTGTCAAATGATTGGCGGACGTTGTGCCATGTGTCCATCTATTTATTCAACAAATTTCCACCATTTGATAGAAATGTTGTGCTAACTTGTACCGGTCCAGACATTACATGTTGTTCCTAATGTCGCTCATTAAGATTAAAGCGGTACGATGGACTCGTGACAATGTCCACATGTTCAAGTGGAGCAGCAGAGTCACTGACAACTCTCCGTAGATTCAGACACACACTTACAACTTACAAACCCACAGAGGAGAAAGTGGTTTTGAATTAGATACCGACGTTCAGACACAAACATGACAATACCGTTTGTGGCTGCTAACAAGTGTATCAATGCATGGAGCTATTATGCAACGATGCATAATTGATATCGCAGTTTGATGGATGATCGATGTTCGACGGTAAAAGATTCAGTTTTCAGAAATAATGACATTTGGCTCTACTGTATGTCTCCGGTCTCCAGTTTGAAGGAGGTGTCGGTACTATTCCGACATGTCGCATCAACATAGTATCTGTGATCGTGGTCCTGGTGACGACGGAAGAGGCAGCGTATTAACAATAGATGCTTCTGTTCATGAGCTCCTTAATGAAGGCCATTTCCTCCTCCATGAGATTGGAGAAGAAATCCAACCGACATTTGAGCTTAAACTGCAGCTGTGGACAAAAGGACCAACAGTCTTCTCTAAAGTCAGTATATGTATGTATCCTACTGGTCAAATAGTTGGGAGTTAGTTAGGTGTAACTTTGTCACACAAATCATACATTCTGAGCTCTGTTTTTTTTCTTTTTGTTCATTCCAATCTATTTGGAACTGACTTATAATGTGTAATTTATGTCTTTATGTCTTTTCAAGGTGTATCCTTTAAAAAAGAAGAAGAAATAAACAGTTGTGTTGTAATGGAATGACTATGAAGCAAATTCTGAATAAAGAAAATTTATTACAATTATGTACACGTTTAACTACGATTATAAATGTACAGACGTATTCAGCAGGTCACAGTACAGCAATCACCTGAATTTACAGTGGCTATGAATCAAAGTAAAACTCTCCCTTCTGTGCTTCATTTCACAACATGATTCCTCCGCACAAACTATTTCATAACAAATCCAAATTAAGGACAAGTCAAGTCATTTGATGCTTTTATCCGTCACGGGACGAACAACAAAAGTGAAACTCCTTTGTTTGTTTGGACAGGTGTCACACAGAAACGGGCTCGACCTTTTCCGTGCTTCCGTCATTGAAATGATACGAAGGGCGATATTCCTCCTTCTCACTCGTGGACTCGATTGCAGCGAGCTGGAGACAAAGTGAGTAATTCAATAAGTCAAGTATTCATTTATTACTTTCCTTTTCAATCACGGGGCATTTTTCAGCTTCCCCATCCACCCCCACACAGAGAAAAAAAAAAAAACAGTCACACAAGTTCTGCAACTTCCATTTGTGGCAGCCGTTGTCGTCTTACTGTAGCTTAATTACAAAATATAGACACAATTTCTGTAAAGATTACTCACCGTAGGAGGCTCTACATAATTTGGACTGGAGGCTTCGTCTCGGAAAATAATACAATGCAACTGGGCTTTGTGTATTAGATTTCCGCTTTTAGCCTCCTTGACTTTTCAAGCTGCATGAACTAATACATCTGTTATTTGTTGATCATTTGATTATTAACATACTTCACAAACCAAATCAGCTGCCCTGCTGGAGACACAGATACAGAACAGCAGACAGTCTGGGTTTTCCTGCCACGCACAAACACACACGCAAAGATGCACAATTAAGCCCTCAGTGAAAAGAGCGACGCGAGGGGAAAAACATTTATCTTCCCCTCCTTTGAGCGTATGAACACACTGACACCGGCATGGAACAAAGCCAGTCATCACTTTCTAATCTTGAATTTCAGGGCTTTTATTTCACCCAAACGCCACCCTGCTGGCCTTGTGAATTATTGACAGACTGACACCAATGCAAAAGGACACATAAAAGAGGCTAAAAGCTCCGGCCCTGGAAGAGCCTGTCCTTTCCTGTCGCCATCAAAACAGAGACAAACTCTGCTAATGCTCCCCGAGAAGCACGTTTTAACTCTGAGACCCATCGTATGAGTCCTGACCTACGGCTGTGCTGGGATAGGGTGACACGGTGACACGGTGACCTCTTTGGAAATGACGGGTTAGGCTGAAAGTGATCTGATAGAATCATCTGAATTAAAAACGGCAATTTACATAAGGTTAGAACTGCATGAAGCCTCATTCCGATCAGACCACCAGACACGTCTTCCTCCCCGAGCAAGCACTCAGTCTGAATGCTGACGAGTCAATCAAGGTAAGACGGTTTTGCGTTCCTCTCCCCCGACGTCAATCCCTCACTTTGCTCAAGATTAAGATGTGACAGAAACAAGAGGAGGCCCGCTGTGAGGACCATAGCAGACAGAATGAGTGGAAGCTCAAGACGTGTGTTAGACCGGTCTAATCCACCTCGCTTTCATTGCTGGCACCTTCTGGCCGCCTCAGCTTGTCCACTTGCTCGTTAATCTGTCCGTCCCCACCTCGCCGGTCCTCCGTCTGCATGCTAACTCCGTCCTCCTCTTCCTCCTCGTCTATGTGGCTGACATCGTCCTCCTCCTTCTTCTCCTCCTCCCCCTGAACTTCCATGCGGACCTGGTCTTTCAAGTCCAAGGGCAGCGTTTCCTCCAGGTCCACAGCGGCGGAATCACCGTTGACACCACGGGCTCCATCGGGCCCCCCCAGTGCATCGTGGGGGCTGTGGCGTCCATCTTTGACAGGGGAGGAGTTGGCGGACTCGACGCTGACTGGAGAGATGTCGCTGCTGCTGTGGTTGACGGACTGGGAGCCGGATGCCGAGGGCGGCTTGAGGGGAATCTGCCAGGAGGGAATCTTGGGAACGGTGGGAGTGGAGGGAAACTGTCTCCTGTGAGAGGACAAGAAAGAAATGACTCATCTTCACTGCGTCCACAATGTCTCTGTGAGCAAAATGTGTGAAAAGAGCTTTTCCACGATGTCACCATTTGCTGGCTGAAAGCTAAATTGAAGAGACGCAATTAGAAACTACAACACCCACAACAACCACCACAATCTGCTCCAAACAATTACATCCACCGAAACCACCAAACCAGCTCAGGAAAAAACAACAACAACAACAACAACAAAAAACCTTTGGAGAAGATGTGGATTGTCTGAAACAGATGATGATGCAAAGCCTTTATATCGAGATCCAAGCGTTAGCCAGAAGATTCACAATGAGAGTCTTGATGAATTCAAGAAAGCAAATGACAAAGGGATTACTGCTGATTAGGACGTGCGAGGGGGAACCAAACATGCTCCGCCAGCCTGTTCTCAGGCGGTTTTCGTCCTTGCAGGTTTTGTGATGTACACACCATCTTCAGGCTTCATTATAGACACAGATATGTAATCATGCATGCTAATGGCTCTGGCTGAGCTGGGCTGCGCCTGACGAGATTGAGGAACAAAGCTCAAAGGAACGAGGACATGGAAGGTGTGAATCATGTTGTTTGTGCAGTGCTTTCATTCAAAATGTGGCAGATAAAAACAGATAGCATGTGTATCTTTTATGATCAGGACAGTGGTGTTTTCAGTTCACATGAATGCTTCCTTATAGTTATCTTTTATTCACACGCATGACATGCTTTAAAGTTGCATAGGAGCCATTGTACATGTGGTAATCTTGCTTACCAATAAAAGCATTAAATTACAGAAGACAAGCTGATGCCTGCAGTATGCTAATTGGCTGAAGCAAGTTGTGAAGTAAAAGAAATGGTGCAATCAGCATTATAACCTCTAGTGCCTGTGAGATTGTGCCTAAAACACATTGGAGATTAATGATAATGTAAGTGTGAAGGTAATTTGGAAGAGCGATGTGATGCTACTTGGTCTTTTATTCATTCGTACACAAACTTTCCTGCGTCTACAGAATGAAACGACTTCAGCGTCTAACCAGCTGAGCAAAGGCGATGACATTGGTTCTGAGAATGATACAAACACAAACAAAAAGTGAGAATTATAACGTAAGTAGAGGGAGTTTAACCTGTTATGTTTCAACAAGTGTCTGTTGACAGCCAGTCAAGTATTAGTAGTATTGGTATTACATTTAGATTAAATATTTAAATACAACTAAATACAACTAAATTGTGAATTTCTCTTGGATGTGATTTTTCTTAGAGATAAATAAAGTATCTATCGACTGACTGCTGAGCAAAGGAAGATGCTAAATGTCAATAAAAAACTACAAAAAAAGCTTCTGAAGCATGCACACAGTAAACTGTTTGGCTGGCTACACCATTTAAAGAAATAATACCTTAAACAAACAGATTTTATTTATACCGATGTACTTTATGTATATGTTGTGGGTAATGTGAACAAACTGGCAAATTACCCGGGTTATTTGCACATAACTGGAAAACATGGGTAGTTTGCAAACAACCCGTCCCTGTGGGTTGTACGGGTTCGAGATAGTGCCAGCAAACGGATTTCAGCTAGCTAGGCATTTTATCAACTAGCTTTGATAATGTTGATAACGGTAGCTAGCTAGCAGATGTAGTAGCACATGACCCGAAAACACGGGTAGTTTGCATATTACCCGTTTTTTCACAACACCTGTAACATACACACTGTTTTCCCCTGTGAGATCAATGTGGTCCTGAAAAAAGACACTGGAACTACACCGGTGATTTTGAGCAGTTTGGCTTGTTCATAAGTATTTGATTGTCTGCGGAACAATGTCCATTAAATAGCAAGGAGCTGCCACAAGACATTACTGGTGTGACGTCGAGCCCAAGTTAAAGGTGTTACAGGCCTAAAAACTGGTGTGTTAGGAAGGAAGGACGGGGTCTTCGTCCCCTTAAGCCTCTACTCCAATCCAACATTTTACATGTGACGCAGATTTCTGGCCCCCAACTTCTAATCTGACCTTCAGTTTTATCACAACTACAAAGACAAAAACAAAAATACCAGACATCTTGGCTGGTAACAAATGCAAGAATAATTGAAAGGAGCAACAGAATGCGATGTGGACAGAATATAAACCAAAAATCCCGTTTGGATTAGAGGTACTGGACAGGAAGGCCGATGGGTGGTGGTACCTGCTGAGCAGTAAGCCCTTCAAAGAGACTATTTCAGCTTTCAGCTCTCCAACGGTTTGGCCGTCCAGGATGCGGGTGGTTGCAGATGAGGCCTGTAGGAACAATTGAGACACACAATTGTCACCAAGGCACATACACAAGGGCCCCAGCCCAAAGTCAACATACAGCTTTCAACAGCACCACATTTCTCACTGTGCACGCCATAAAATTATTAAATAAGGCTTTGTTAAAAAAAAAAAAAAAAAAAGAGGACACCGGCTACAGAGTAAACAAATATGGCAAACGCTAAAAGCCGGGCATTGTTGTGTCGTCAGGTCATCAGTCATCGTACCAACCACACAACGGCCTACTGCTGGAAAGGACAAACAATCCCTCTACAGCTTTATGATGCTCAGTGAGTGTGGTGAGTGTGAAACATGCTGTTTTTACATACGTTTCCATACTATGTAGAAAAGGTTAGGCCAGTGTCCAGTGTTTTGGATAATGACTCAGTCCTCAACAATAGCCACATTCATGAAGCAGACAGACCATAGCGTAGCAGTTTGTTTTGTTCTTTTTGTCTTTTATAAAAGGCGTGTTATCTACAGAGTATAATAGCAAAGTATTTGAATGGCAAATTGCTGCCCAAAATCTGTCTCTGCAGCACTTTTTGGGGATAGCCAGGACTTTGACAGAGGAAGCAATAAAATGTTGAGTTTTGACAAAAGGGTTTAGAGGAAAACAGCTGAACGCAATGACAAAACTTTATTACAACCACTGCAAAAATACGAGTGTTTGTTCAAATTTGACAAAAATCTTATGGTGAATTCTGAAATGACCCCACCAGAAACTGCAGATCACTAAATGTCTGTTCAGGTCTCTGAGAACAAGCAGTTGAAACACCAAACACCCAGGCAGTGAAGGCCTGTTGGAAGTGTCATCAAACCAAAAAAAGTGTGAACCAGTATTGTAGATAAGTGTATTCCTAAAAAAAAGTGCAAATGAGTTCAAGAAGAGTGGAATAGCCTTTTTGTGGGAAAAGACAAGTGGAGAAATAACAAATGGAATAAAACTGTAATTAAGACTCTCCTGACTCATCAGAGGAAGCTTCTTAGGAAGCGTGGACCCCCTATTGAGGGGAAAGGGATAACTTGGACTCTTTTGCTTGTAATTAAATTTAAGAGAAATTAATTGAATCAGATCTGAAAGGGATCAGAGTCATTTACAGTGGGAGGAGGAGGCAGAGGAGGAGAAGTGACGGGATACAGAAAAGGAGACGAGGAGGGTAAGGAGGTTTTTTTCCTTTTTTTTTTTTTACAGCTGTTATCGGAGCCTAAACCGTGAAGATAAGGAGCCGTATTTTAGAGGTGTTGCATCTGAGGCCGGCTGAAGACACTCTTATTACAGCAGTCACCTCATTAGAACCATCTTAATCCCTTGCCTCCCTAAGGCAGCTGTATAATAAGACTGGATTCTGTTTCTCTCTCATTTTACACTGTGAAAAAAATAATATATGGGTTGAGTTTAAGATTTACACAGCAAAGAATCAACTGTAGAAAAAAAAGTGTCTGAAATGTGGTGGTTTTATATGCTAATGCTACTTCACAAGGGGAAATAATCGTTAACGTCATGCTACGTACATAATATGCATTATCTACAGAGCAGCACCATATATTATCTCACATCAAGGCTTGTCACACAACACTACCTCTGACATATGTCTTATTAAGTCTAAAGAAACCTAATTAAATGTTGAGCCAGGACAGAATAACAGCCTTGAGATACATTATGATACTGTGTGTGCACACATGCTGTGTAAGACTCTTGTGCTAAGTGCACGAGGAGCTTGTCTGCAGGCTGAGTGGTCAGGTATCAGTGACTGCCAGGATTGAAAGTAACGCTGAACCTGAGGTGCTGACAAATGTCAAACGGACCGCAGGAGTTTGTAAGATGTGATGATTTCACATTAAAATATCAAAACTTTTTAATTATTTCAATAGAAATATCACTGAGATCGACTGATCCGCAGCCACAGCACATCTGTGAAGAGCTGATTACCTTTGCAAGGCTGAATTTAAACACTGTGATGATCACATTTTACCAGAAATACTAAAGACTATGAACACTCAGGTAATTATGCAGTAGTAACGACTGTGGATACATGTAATGATGCAGTAACTACTGAGTCCTCAGATAATAAAGTAGTAATGACTACTTAGTACTCACAATGATGTAATCTGCAGATCATGACAAGCTTCATGCAAACAAAGATGTATAAAATCAAACAAAATAAATTCGTAAATTTCAAAAAGATAACTATATTTAAATAAAATCAAATAACAAATATACACAAAAAATAAGGAACCTCACCTTGAATCACTGCTAGGTAGCCATGGTGTTTTCTGTATTAAAACTGTGCAAAGAACATTTAGTAAAGATGTGGCCTCTTTCTGCTGCTTAGCTGAGTGCTTCAAGAAAAAAAAATTGAAAAGAAATATACATTACAAGCTCAGGGAAAAGAAAAAAAAAAGACGATCAACTCAAGCAGCACCAAGGATGGCAACGCATCTGGCTAAATGAAGATAAACGCCTCTGGACCATTAGCAACAAGATAAGATCTTTAACAAGCCTTGTTTAAGAGTGTCTGAAGGCAAATTAATTCACAGTTACTCTGCCGGCAGACTGTGTTTTTCATGTAATGCATGTATATTTATGATGGAATTAGTTTCAAAAGGAAGTCCCCAGAGGAGTGTTTTTGAGTGGAAACACTGGTACAGCGCAATTGATTTCACTCTATTTATGCTCTTTCCCACTGGCAGTTTGTCTCGCGCAAGCAAGAAGGCGGTTTCTAATCTTCAGTGTAGTATCCACTAATAAAGAGAATGATCAGTGTGTTGAGACAGCAGGGCAAACACAGTTAACAGGCAGATTTGTAATGATAATGGGGCAGAAACAGACTTGGCTGTTTTACATCGAGGATAAATAATGCTGAGGCAAATCTATCCATGAGCTGGCTGTTTTCACAGCACTGGAAGAGAACTGCTTTGAGTCGAATAACTGGGAAAACAGTGAAAAAAGAGGGAAACTGGAGTCTGGAGCTGAGCATCAGCGTGTGCTCTGTACTGCGCATGAGCATGAGTCAGGTCCCCACCAGTTTAGGCTCGGTACACCCACTCTACAACGAAGCGGTTTCCAAACTAAAAGAAATGTTTACTTAGCCGCTGAGGAAACAGAAATCTCCATGTGTTTTGGGTTAAAGACACATTTCCGCGTTGAGAGGTATAATTGCTAAGCGTGGCGCGCTTTGAGCGGCGTGGTGAGGCAAACCCTGAAAGCCACAAACGGTGAATGATAAGTAGCTCACCAGCTCCAACATGTGTTTCTCATCAAGCATCCTGGACCTGAAAACAATTTCTCAATTTTCCCCATGGCCAGAGACAACAAGAGGGCCTTGTGCCGACGCGCAGGGAAAATTTAACATCAACACTATAACTATAAAACAGAGTTTATGATTTGTTTAATGGCTGTTTTGATGTGAAATATACTTTTTATACACTCCCACTCTCCAACAAGGCACTCATAGCAAATGAAGTAGCCACTTTTTAATCCATTCTGAGATTTGGAAATGACAAATGAAAGGGAAACAATATCCTATAAGTCCGTCTGTGCCGTGGAGGGAACACGTTCTCCAAGGAGGTTCCATGATCGATGCCGTTTGTCGGGTTTGATGTCTGCCTGCCGAGCAGCAGAACCATGCAAAAGCTACTGGATAGATTGTTACGAAACATGGTGGAGGGTTGAAACACGGGCCAAGGAAGAAGCAATTAGCCTTGGCAGAGAGACGCGCTCTTCAAGATGTTTCAAGTGGGCCTACGATCTGTCTGACAGAGAGAGCATTTCTTGTTCAGCACAGAGTCAAATCAGATCACGTGCACACATTTGGGAAACTGATGGTTTGCGCACCGCTCAGAGACTGTGTGGCTGAGAACTTGAAACGGCACAAAGCAGAGCAGCGAGTCGTCGGTTGTTGATTAATCTGGTCCAGGGAAGAAATTAATATTTCTCTTCCTTGTTTGAGCCGAAGCAGATGTGTCCACATATGTTTTCCTGCGTTACCCAGATGCTGTAGTGAAACACATGTGTTCAACAAGCTGTGGACATAAAACATTACCTAAGATTATCTCCTTTGAGGCCCTTTGTTTAAGGCCAGAGAACATAAAGCCGATTATGAGACGCGTTATAAAAATCAAGCAACATTTCATCCTTGCACATACGTTTTTAGGACAATCACTCAGTCCGATTCTCCTAAACACTTACGATTCGGAGAAGATTATGTACGACGTCTATAAAAATCAAGGCAAACGACAATACGGTTGAACATTATGGTCCCATAATGAGATGTGCACTACTTTTCAATAAGACTGTCTATCTCAGGCAGTTATGACTGACGGCAGCACACAAAGTTTTAGTACACAGAGGCCTTGAGAAAACACTTCTCTCTCCTCATCAATCTTCAGATTTCAACCCAGCAACTTTAACAGAGCTCTTGTGTAATTCCAAAGTTATTGCCTGTCTAGTTTTTCCTCGAAAACACTGATCATAACCAATGGGAAAGGTGCAGTCGGTAAATGTGAATTACAGCAACGCTGGCCGTTACTGCCGGCGTTGCTCAGCCGTTTCATCTCTGTGTTGTTGGTCTTCAATGGAAAGATGCTTTACAGCAAAGATTCAGTCGAACCAGTTTTCAACTAGATTATATTAGATCATATTTCCCAAAGTGGTAAAGAATTTGTTGAACCTTCCCAATAAGACTCAACTCGACTCAGCTTTTTCGCATTCCATTCTGGTACCTGGTATTCTTTTTGGTTCCTCCTCCATCGAGGTTCCGAGCGAGCTGAGGTGATACGAAAGATGTCTACAGACTGACGGCCTCTGATAGGCAACTAAAGAGAGAGGACCGTCCCAAGTGCTACTGTCACACAAGAATCTACCAGCATATTGACGGCCATAGTGATACAGTTGTCGTCTCATGCTCATTCACCATGGCTGATAAAAATACACTGTGGTCCAATGAGGTCCAGACATTTGTTTGGTGTCTGGTGAGAACATTCGGAAACAGCTGGACGCAGCGAATGTCAGGCAGAGTTTCATTTCTGCGATTGAGAAGCCACAAACGAAGCAGCGACTTCATCATCTCCTCCATTGTTTGTGTTTGTGTCGCATATAAAATGACGTCCCAGTAGTTTTGCTAGTCGTTGCTTTGACATCCCGACACACATTGAGTAGGTACTGAATTGTAATGGAAATGTCTGGAACCAAACCGAACTGAGTCGAGTCCAGCCAGGTAGAGCTGGAACTGGAAAGTGCAAATAAACAATATCAGCTAAAGGGTGATGGGACGCAAAAATAAATGATGAAAGGGGAAAAGAAATACTTCAAATGGAAAAAAAAACAATATTGCATCTCCACTCCCTTCCCAGCAAGACAACAAGGTAGAATGAGAGTCACGAGACAGCATGTAAACAACAACAAACAAGAGCGAGGCTTTGATTCCTGATTGATGCTTCAGTTTTCATCAGCTTTCAAAAGTAGATAAAATGGATGAGAGCTATCAAATACCATACTGTGCTTCTCCTCGTCCATGACTCGTGTCATGTCTGATCTCCGACCTACCTGTGACTCTCCAACACACGTTGTGACTTTGGGACGTTTTTGATTTTGAAAATCTTGCTTTTCGTTTCTCTGTGTTGTATTGAGTGTAACTTCCTGGACCGAGCGATCTGCTCTGGACATTGACGCGTCTGCGTGCTTAAATAGAACGGATTCTGTCTTTAGAGACGCTGCTGAAACGAGCGTGAACGCTCTGATTGACTCGAATGACTGCGATCACCTACGGAGCCGCGGCGCAGACACTTACAGTGTAAATCCTCCTATTGAGTCTGATGTTACCTCTGCTGCAGCCACTTCCTGGGAGAGCTCCTTTATTTTCTGCTGCTGCTCGATCAGGAGCTCCTGAAGGGAAACCAGGGTCTGCTGCAGCTGGCTGACTGAGGAGAGAAGGAAGACAAACTCAGCCAACCTCAAACAACAGTTACCAGAAAGGAGGCTTGTGCCACAAAATGTTTAGGAAGAATTTCCATTCCAGAAGAAAGAGATGACAATGAACTTGACTGATGTCGGGCTCCAAGAATGGCAATCAAAGCCAACACCCAGTAACTTTAGTCCTTGCCTCTCAGTCTGGGGCGATGGCGGTAGAGAGTGGGGGGGGCACAAAGGATGGAGATATTAATCTCTAGTGTCTGAACTTAAATCAAATAACAGTCTCTAACCTTCCATTATCCATCCAGACACTGCCTTCTAATGCATCTTAAACCCTCAAACGATCAACAAAGGAAAAACTAGGCTCTCATTTGGGAGGAGGCTGTCAGACAAAATGTCCCCCCTAATCCTAATAAATATTGTTCTTTTTCCATTGACTTTGAAGATTGAATTAGTTCAAGTGTTGGTGTTGGACGAGGGTGTATGATTTCAAATAAAACTGAGCACAGTTTGTTGCCCCCTGCTTCCAGTCACGCGTGTATTACCAAACAATGCATTAAGTTTCCCCGAGCTGATTATATTACAGAAAACCAATAAACATTCATATAAATCATGAGCGTGTAAAGTGTTAAATCAAGCCTAATAGGATTAACATCAACAGTTATTGTGGCGGTCCACTGCTGAGGTTGTCAGGCCACTGGTTAAAAGCCTGAGCTGCAGCCGGCTGGACGGGATGTAAAGAACCCTCCCATCACACGCCACGGCTCTGACAAAAGACAGAGCTCTGCTGTGTTTCTTTTGAAAAAGCAACAGACAAAATATTTGATCTTTCAAAGAGGCTAATATCATGTAGTGCCACCTGTGTTTAAATGGGCGCAGTTGTATCAATATAGGTGGGGTGCTGAAACGTTTGATCTTCACACCAGCGCAGAATCCTGCAAAATGTGACTGTACAGGCAACAAAAAAAAACAACTGGGCAAACAATTTGTGCTTGATACTCTGTTTGTGATCTTGAGTGTGACCAACCTTTCTGAAGTTGGTAATAAAACTGAAATACCACGGCCATCTCTGCTTAAGAAGGTGTTGCTATGACAGGGTGTGTTCACTAAACCAGGAGCTGCGTTATTAGTCTCTAATTCCACCTCACCACAAAATGGCTTCTCCAGATGTGTGGGTCAGCCTGCCAGCCTGTAATGCAGTGCCCCCTGCCACCAGCGCCACTGCTTTTTCAGACACTTTAGCCACACACTCTGACTCTTTTCATGTCTCTGCGATGTTGACTCCTTTGTACTGTTCAGACCAAAAAAAAAAAAAGCAAAACCTCTTATCCCTATCACATATCGAGCCAGGAAGTCCATGATTTTTGGCCGGGCATGAATCAGAAGGAGGCAGCAGTGTCTGTGTGTGTGCGTGTGTGTGTGTGTGTGTGTGTGTGTGTGTGTGTGTGTGTGTGTGTGTGTGTGTGTGTGTGTGTGTGTGTCACAGAGAGAATAGGAGACAAGATGATATGTGAGGCTTGCAGCTGCTGTGAGGCGGGTATGTGTTGTGCATTGGGTAAATTATTCAGTAAAGAGCTCCATAGAATGTACACTACATATGTCCATGTCTGTCTATGTCTTGATGGCCAGCTGGTCACCAATATGGTGTCCAGTGGCCAAACAACAATTATACTACAGCCTTGGTGCACTGAAGTACTTCCAAGACCCATTCAATAATTGTCTGTGTGAAGTTGTAGATGGGAGTCAAGGCCCGTACTCTCCAGCTATGGCTGGTGAGAGAGACTAATGCATCCTTTGAATGGGGGGTGGGAGGGGCTGTATCACCTCATTGCACCCGGCACTAGAAAAGTACATGAACTTTAACAAAAGAGGGTTCAAGCAATTCGCAGCACCCAAGTAGTCTGTCTCTCTTCTCGCAGTAAGCGGAGAGGGAAAGAGCAATGGGTAGAGGAAGACAAAGGGAACGCAGGGGGGGCAAACGCTCGGTGTAATTGCAACCCCTCTCCCCGACTGTTAACTAGAACAGTCATTAACCACAATAGCAGCTTGGCTACTGCAGTCATAGCAAATTAGTTCACCAACGCTGGCTGGAGTTTCACCTTCTCTCTGTAAAACTCACTGCGAGATCCTGACTTCACTGACAAACAACACAGCCTTTGTGTGCTGGCAAATCTCCAAAAAAAGATAAGCTGAGCAAGAATGGGCAGTGAAATCGGCAGAGGAAATGTGTTTGCATAGTTGGGAGAAAATGACCATAAACAAGCATGTATTTGTTAATCAGATTCAGTGTGGCACACCTTGCACGCAATCGCACACAATTTGCTGCCCTCCACCTACCTTCCTCAGCCTGAAAACAATAGAATGGGTGTGACGGCAGAGAATGATAACAGCCATATTTTCATCCACACTATGTTCGTCAGTGACAGGAGCTGTAAACTGAAACAATTCCTTTGGTTGAATTGGGAAGTAGAACGCAGGGTGTTTACAATGAAATGTATATCATGACATGTCCACTTACCTAAAAACCTAAATGACAGTTCTTCTACCACACCCACACATCATAGAGACCAATTCGGCAGCTACAACACCACAAGTCTTTTGGAATTAAAAAAAAAGTTTAAGTTTAAAGTTTAAGTTTTAGAGTTTGTGACCTGACTGCCATGTAAATAAAAATATTCATAAAATATTCAATGAATGAATCTCGCTCTTTGTTTGAGATAAAAACGGGTCAGCTGCTGCTGAACATTTTATTTATGTTCAGTGCCAATTGAAGGTTCTAAGTTAATGGTAAGTTACCATTTGTGTCAAGTTAAGTCATATCCTGTGCATGAATTCATACATTTTAACAACTTTTGCAAAGTCATGTGACTTGACCTTGAGTACCAGTGAACATTCTGACAAATTGGAGGGAAAAAAAAACCCAACTCTCGGCCTGCCCACTTCATACGGGGAATAAAACCTTTCAGAAGAAAACACACGCATGTCCGACACTTCTGCTAACGAGACCAAACTTTCTCATCGTGCCTCAGGCATCTGTGTCACCCTCGATTTTTAATTATACTGACGAAGAGCCCGTTTCTCTCTCTACATGTCTGACAGCCAGGTTGAGATTCCTCACCTGTCCAACATGGGAGCCGCACCTGTCACTGTGCACTTAATCACACCAGGGCCAGCGCGGAGCCCAGACGCCACACAGTGCCATGCTGTGTGTGCGTGCACACACACACACACTCACACATACACACACACACGCACACACTCAGACTCAAAATTAAAATGAACTTTCTCGCCACTACAGGGAAGTGGGTGGTGGATGATGATGGCGATGGCAGAGAGTTTGGTGCAGGGGGAGAGACGTGGAAGAGGGGGATGACAAAGAATGGGCGGGTGGGGAAAGAAAAGTTGTCATTTCCCAACTCCTCATTAATATTCCGAGGTTAAGAGCTTTTCAGCGAAACGTAATTAATTGAGCCCGAGCCTGACAGTAAACAAGCAATTTCAAATTAAAGCAAAATGACAGCGGCGTCATTTGTTAAAAACGTGCGAGGCCCTCGATTTTGGCGACAGATAAATGAGGGAAAATGTTAAGGAGGGAGAAAGTGATGAAGATATTAATCTTCACCTGTCTGTGTCAGCGTGCCACTCATTGCCGCTATGTTGCTCTCCATCTTCTGCAGATGCTTCTTGTCCTCTCGGCTGCCCATAATGAGGGGAAGGATGTATTTCTGCAATTAAAAGCACAATATTACACTTCTGGTTGGAGGAGAAGGGAGAGAAAAGACCACCGAGACACGGCAGTGGAGGGTCAACAGGAATTTTATTTATTGGACTTGTGCCTTCTTGTGTAAAGCGTCTAATTAGATGCATGTATTTAGACAGCGGAGTGTCCAAGTACATGAGTTAAGTATCTTATATTAAAACCATTAGTGGATTAGAAAATGATTTAGCATCTATTGGAATTATCACTTAAACAGATAAGTTATTCATCAAGCATGGAAGTTGTATGTGCTGCAAAAAAACGGAGGATTTCTCGCTTACATTATTTTTGGTTCGTTGTTGCACGTTTCTGGTGTTGTCCGACAATGATAACCCAAAACCATGCAAGTAATGTTAAAGGAACACACGTTAAAAACAAGGAAAAAAATCCACTCTTACCACTAACAATGCATAGACAACCTCATTTGTTCTCCGCTGTGAGTTTTCACCAGCTTGTGAGCGTCTGAGCAGGCGTCAGGTGAGCTCTAAAACCACAAATTGTTGTCTTGTTTTGAACAGTGTACAAAGATTGCTCTGTCCCTTGTGGCCAGTTTGCGACCCACGGCTAACCCAGCCAGGTTTTCCCTCCGACTCGGATGGCAACAGGCCATATTAGTGCAAGTAATAAACACTTTTTAGGGAAAAAAATTAAATGAGTGTCAACACGTGGTAATTAATAAATGGGTTGCTGGGAGAGAGGTGTTTACAAGGTGCACCATAACATAAATAAAGTGTGGGCAGAAGCTTGGACATATGGTGCGACTGGCGCTACGCTCCGGTGACATGACAGCAACCTGCGCCGTCCCGCCAGGGAATCCTACCTCCCAGGCAACCAGCGGCTGGCAAACACTGCTGCATGTGGGAAACAGTGCATTGGTACAGTGTGTGTTTTGGTAGGTTAAAGACTGAAAGACCAGTAGGGAAATAGTGTACACGTGAAGTAAATACTACATAACAGGGTTGAAACAGAAGCCAAAATGTGTGGCAGGTTTGGTCAGCTCCCTTTTCTCCCTGTTCCACACGGAGGAGAATGGTCATCCAGGCCAACAGCTCCTGCTACTGCTCCTGTCCTCCTCTAAAACCAGAGTAATGGCTTCCACATGCCACTCAGACTGCTGCTAACGGCCGCTGTGGGATTAATGTCACTGGGGACAAGGGGCCTCATGAGCTCATGTTCAAGGGCTGCTAAGCCTGATAAAAAACAGGGTGATTATTTTTAGGTGGCAGGGCGTTAAAAATGGTTGTGTGCTGTGTTAGCAACTGTAGTTTTGAAAGGAAAAACACACACAGGAGGAGGAGGAGGAGGAGGAGGAGGAGGTAAGGGGAAGTTAAAAAGAAGGGGTTCAAATGAGACCATGCCTCGACACGAAGCAGGGTCGTTTTGACACTGGAGAGAAGAAACGTTACACAGTACAGAGGCAACTTCTACCACCAATGTGAATACAACATCTTTAGCGACAGATGGGATGCACTGTACCTTGTAAAGATGATGAAAGCTAAAGGCAATGCCCACCATAATGACGGTGAGGGCACCATAGCCCCTCCATCCATACCCTGCTGCACAAGGAAAAGAGGGTTACATATTTGACCATGATCAAATACAACTGACACTGAGATTCAGAGAAATAATTCCAATTTGGTGGAAATCCTGGTACAGTAACAAAATCAGCATCAGCATCAGCATTCTCTTCTTTCCTCTCCCTAGCATCTGCTCGTATTATGCTGTTTCTTCATAGTTTCCTTCCATACTTTATAGCCCAGAGGGGATGTACTTTTCTGTAACTTGAGGATATTTCAGGCAGCATCTTGAATTATGTAATTCAAGGTATTTTTCCCCAAATTAATCAAATAAACATTTTGTACAGTAATGTAGCTTAGCATTGTGACAAAAGCAAAGGACATGGAACAAACCTGCCACATCCATTCTATATTATAAAATAATATGCTATATGTTCTCTATTTATTCCACACACACATCCTGAGATTAAAATGGGTTGGGATTTTTTCCCATTCCCATTTTTTGTCAGTGATCAAGACCCTTCTGTCAGACACCTCCCCCTCAGTCACATACTCAGTGAAATGTGGCGTCATTGTGCTGAACCATTGGTTTGGGTTCATCATTGACCTTTTCAAACCCAGTATGCAGACATTTTAAGGGATTTACACAAGAAGCTCCAGTAAAACGTGCCTCCATTCATTAAACTAGCGACGTCATCGACGATGTGGCATAGGACATTTGGACACAGCCTCTGGTCCACAGTGAACCGGAGGTGCATTCAGAAACTTAACTGCATAGAAATAGTTCCAAAAATAAATTAAGCTGTAAATTCTCGGATTCCTCCACATTTACAAAAAGGCTGAACTTATGTATACGTAATTGCACTTAATCATTTTTATTAAGTCTAAAATATGTATAAATATGATCTACAATATCTGTGCTGTGTGTGAGCATGCAAATTTTATGTTTTTTGTAGAGATTGATTTTTATCTCTATGAGGATTTAATCAATAAATAGCCTAACTTTTACTGTCTTTTACACTCACCTTGAGGTAAGCTGACTTGAAAACTGATGCGTAAAAGCATATATTCATGCATAAAAAGGACCAGGGAAAAAATGAAAATGAAGTGTATGACACTCAAAATCCCATGGGAGAGGACCTGTGCACCGTGCTTGATTTGTTTCTCTTAATTCTCCACATTGCAGGTGGCAACCCTAATTGAGTGTTGATATTCAGTGATTGCTTATAAATCACAAAGTTAAGAGAGTCTGCAAAATGATTTTACACATAGAAATACATGGAATTCAGTGGCTGTCTGCTTTGATAAAAAGGAATAGGGGTAGGAGAGGAAAAACATTAATATACATGAGACTTGATAAAGTTATTAATGTTTTACAAAGGGTGCAACTCTGATGCTGTTGTGCATCTTCATAAACAGACGCAGTTGAAAACACGTTGTGACACCAACACTGAAGTATACTGTGAACTCTCCACGCACTCAATACGACGCGGCACAGTCACAGACTGACAGAAGTCAGGTGTGAGTGTGTGAAGTCTAAATGCAGCAAAATTAGAGTGTATCCACTGAAAACACCATGCCTGCAAATGACTCCCTCTGAAACGAGCGGAGACGTAACAGGGTTTGTGTGTGTTAATGGGTTTATAAGTTGACTGTTTCACTGAGTGACAGATAATGGGAAAGCGTGTCATTGTGCAAGCTGTCATCAGGGTAGGCCAACTGTCTGTCAAGGTGGAAATTCCCCACATAAGAGAGGCATTCAGCTGAAAATGTCACCAAACAACAAGCAGGTCTTGGGGAAATAGAAGAGTTTTTCTTTTATTTATTCTGCCAGGGTGCAAATGAATGGGCGATTTTTATTGGAAACTAGGCTGCTAATATTCTATTCCTGGTCTGATGATGACCTAACGTGCTATTTACTGGGTTGAACTAAGTGGATCCAGCTGATGTTGAGCCTTACCACTTGTGTGTTTGGACATGCAAATCAAATGAGAACTCCACTGTTATACTGCAACACAGTTTATCTTCAAGGTGAATGGTATTTTATTGTCTTTACACGAGGGCATGTTTCATCTCTTCTGCAGCATCCAGGCATGAACCTGTAACCTCTCCCATCGAAAAATTTTGAATCATTCCCCAACATCCATATGGTAACCACATAAATTTGGGTCTTCATCAACATTATAGCTGTGATAGACTGTCACCTATTCCAGAACCCTGTGCTTTTGAAAGGCCTGGGAGTCCTTGGTAAGGGTGGTTGACCCTGAACACGACTCACTGCATCACCAGGGGTCTTCACTTGCCCCCCTCCTCTTCAGGACCTTTCATTCTTTCTCTGTCTCTCCTTTTTTCTCTGGCACATCCACTCTGCCATCTTCCTTTTTTTTTTTTATTTGGTCACTTAAGCTGTGGAACTGTGGTCTCCATCCCCCGTTTTTCCAATCTCCTCTCAAATTTATTGGGTTCAGTGGAGGCCTTCCTGTCCTTCTACTGTGTGGAAATAGAGATCAGAGTATCCATTACTTCGACAGAGATGGATGCGGGTCCCCATGCACCGTCCCTATAACAAGGACATCAAAGGGAGGTAGCCCCCTCTTTTCGGCATGACCCCCCATACAAGACTCCCCGCTCTCACCTCATTATGCAGCTCCCTTATAGCCGTTTTGATATAAAACCCCCACTATGGACGGAGAGCCGCGAGTCTCCCTAACTACATGGCCATCCCATCAACATCACTTTCATTACAAAACATGAGATGCCGGGGGAGTCAAGGACAGTGTGGTAATAAATGAGGGTGGAATACATCTGGAATCATTGTCATATGGGTTAAGCATTACGTGGACTTCATTCTGCATTGGTAAATCAGTGGACAGCACTCATAACCTCCTGAGGTAATAAAGATACAGGTTCTGCTGTGTGGTCTTGCCAGGGTGGAACTGCTCGAAACCAAGTGGCGAGAGAGATGTCATGAGCTGTGTGATGCTGTTTAGCAGCCTTCATAAGCTGGATCTCCTTTCTTCATAGTACCTACTTTTCATTCTCCTTGTTTTTTTGGCAGTTCTTCCTTACCAGGAATGAAGGTGTTGTATCGTACAGACTGTAAACTCAATCGAGAACAATTGTAATTTGTGATGTTGGGCGAAACGAATTAAATTGAGTTGAATTAAAAGCACTTTAGATGCTGTATGGCACACGTTTACTTACAGGTTTGATGGTCTGAGATGAATCTGAAGTCTGCACTGGATGAGCATGTACATTTTAATTTAGACTAACTATGGGATGAACTCTTTTCTCGCAGTCAGTAGTATTGTGATGCATTTGCTCGACCGCAGAAAAGGTGGTGTGCTCTCACGGTGGGGAACAGGAGCCAAGTCAGTTGAAAGTGCTGGATGTGACGATCCCACAGGGCTCAGAGGCAAGAGTTCTTCTGTGCTGCCAGAGCGCTGGATGGCAATTTCTACCTCTTCATCTGTCAGGCCTGGAACCAAGAGACACACCTGTTAGGAAGCCGTGGAGGGTGTGGAGACTCAAACGGCTCCTCGGCTACCATACACCGAAATCACTTAACAAGCTTCCCGCGTATGTGTGAGGATTTTTTCTGAAGTATCTCAAATCTTTATTCAATTTTACCTCCCCTTCTTAAAAATGCATTTTCATTTCATAATTCAGAAATACCACTGAGAGATTTTTGTTTCAGGGACATCCATCAAGGACGATAGATGTGCAAAGGTTCACTCAATGAAATCTGAAACTCTGCTAGCCTATTAAGTGTCACCAAAGGCAAAGAAAAGAAGTCTGTCCATTTCTCCGGTTATATTTCCCATGTGGAGATTTCATACACCCCAGACAGCAAAAAAAGCATTATTTTAATTTCTTCATTGTAATGTAAATGTATTACATAATTTTGCAAATGCCAATATAATTTAATCTTCAGATCTTTTTAATGATTTTAGTGATGATTAAATTGCAAAGGGCTCCCTGATGGAGAATCAGGAGGAGGGGAGAAAAAAAAAATCTAATATGAACATCTTTTGTGGCAGGAAAGGAGTTTATTTCAGGCACCATATGTGGTCATAGCAGTCAGTCTCATGTTTTAATGATTTTTGGTCTAAACAAAGGATTACTTTAATATCTTCTAATGAACTACATGAAATCATATCATAAATTAAAAATATTTAAGACAATGAATCACGACTCACAGATATCACTGAGCCAGTTTTATTTTATGAGGAAAAAAGCAGCACTGCGCAAATTGTAATACTTAGTGGTCGCTCTAGCTTACAGTCTCCCATCACTTCCTCGGAGCCATTTCCCCTGTTCATTGACAGAAAAATCCCTTTTGTTGAGAGCCTCTTTCTTGAACTAGTCCCCGAGGACGGAGAAAATTCACAAATGCTCAGAATACACTTTCTCAATTTGTTGAGAGGCATCAAGCCATTGGAGAGAGCTCAGTGTTTCAAGTGATGGCTCTCACTGTTTCATTAATAGCAACTGCACACAGACGGATCCTGACATTTCTGACACTGACCTCCAGAGTGGTTTGTACGTGCACAGTGATACCCGTAAGAAGTGTGTTATTCATATGAACTGCCACTATATGGAAAACAGGAACTGGGTGAAACAAAATACAATACGCAAATGAATTTGACAAGGGCAATTTAAATACGTGCTGGTTCGGACTAGTGAGTCTCATCTGAAATTGTTGAAACTTGATTAGAAAATCCCACTTTAACCGTATACCGTATCACCAGCCCGATCATTAAAAATAAAATTAAAAAAATCTTCCTATAACCCAACATACAACTTATGCCAGGAGGACATCCCTCCCGTCACCTATTTAAATGCTCCACAGCCCTCAAATGGCCATGGAAATTGTTGAATAATTGAAGGCAAATATTGGCCGGCCTGCAGTCTACAGCAGGTCCTGAGTGCCAGGAAGTGGTGAGCGCCATATGCTGAGTTTGTGCAGTCAGACTGCACTGTCAAATAAGCAATAATGTGTCCCAGGACTCCTGATTCATCTGACCACAGCAGACTACACGGTGGCAGACTATTGAGTGAGACATGTAAGGATGTCTGTTCCACCAAATAGAATAAATAAAAACCCTCCCTCTTTTTTTTTTTACCTTCACCTTGAAATGTAAAGTCTGAAATAATCTACATCAGTCTGCTATCAAGTTTAATGTATGTGCATCTTAATGATAATAATTTGATGTTGTTTATGCAGCAAATGAAAGGTTGTTGTTTTGTTTTTTTACCTTGCATCAAAAATAAAATACATGGGAATTCCTAAAGCTGTTTTCAAGTCAAATTACAGCTTGAAAAGTTGTGTTGTGTGCTCTGATGTGTTCATTGTTGAGGTGAAGACCACGGCAAATGAAAGCACCGTTAGATCCAAAAGAACGAGGAACAAGGTGAAAGTGAGTTTTACATATAAAAGGAAAAGACAAAAAAGGGTTTGTGAAAATTATTAGGGGATCCAAAACCTGTGGAATGACCCCTGGACCCCCATTTCAGATCGACCTGTGTGGAGATGAATTCTTAAGACATAAATTACAACTAATGATGACACCATAAAAAAAGAACAATAATGGAAAGCTATTCTGTATTTCATTATACTGTATTATTTGGTGCACCTGATACACGCAGTGCCTGTTTATGAGTCACCGTATTAGCAGATGCTCAGCCAAAGCATTTGCTTTGACCTTGCCATTCTCATTGGGGCATGAAATTACGGTGCTGGCACCTCGATATTACAGCTATAAATACTGTAAACTGCATATCTGGGCTACGTTTTCTATTGTCTTTCAACATAAACCTGATCGGTATTTATTTAAAGGAAAACCCATTCCTCGCTAGGTTATTTACAGCTCTATTTTCACTGGCTCATATTCTCTGGGCATTTTTTTAAGGGCAAAGAGGCACTAAGGCTCGTACGCTTAATCCATTTCTCCAATTCTGGCACTTCTGGACTTTATGGGTCAAGACCTTGGCAGGACAGCCAATTATAAAAATTGCTTACTAAAATATTTTGGGTGATAAAAGGTGAATGGCTTTTCCACTAAGGGCTGAATTATGAGGTTGCCCTTGAGAGAAATTACTTATATTTTGAATATCATATTTATAAGGAAAAAAAAAAAAAAAGATTCAGGCAGGGGTCTTAAATAGATGGAGGTCAACGAGTTACTGAGAAGTGGAGCGCAACATCACCCCGTTCCTTAAGTTGTGGTGATGGGAACGTGTCTACATGTCATTCGGTTTAGTAAAACTGCTTGAAAATGCCATGCCCTAAATAATGACCACTCTCATAGAGTATTCATTTATGTATTAAAAAAGGAGACTCTGCTCTCATTTCCCTGCTTTATTGCCTTGCACTGATGACAAAGTAGGCAAGGCCTAGGCTAGGTGGCGCCGTGGAGTAATTTATAACCACATCAATCCCTTTACCTTCTATGCAGGCCTTGGTCATTGTCATTTTTGTCCGAGAGGTGAGTCACATAACCCCACTTACAAACAGCATCCTATTAATATCTGGGATGATGAACCTTATCCTTACCCTTACCTTCATACCAGGTATGGTAATAGACCAAGAGCCTACCTGTGTTCTCCATGACCCTCGATCACTAGCCCTCGACTCAGGGTGAAATCTATTAGCATTATTTATTCAGCTCAATAACAACCAGGACAGCATAAAAAGAAATAAGTCAAGCCATCTTTTACGTCCCACTGACAGAAAATGTACTGAGCCTGCTCCCCGTGCTGAGTTTACCTGTAATGGGACAACTCTCTGTGCTTCACTTTCCACAACAAACTGCAATCAGTTTGGTAATCTACTTGCCTCTGAGTGATGTCAGCTTCAGGGCCATGGTCAAAGTGACATGTTGAAATGTGGGATATGTTGTTGACGTCTTCCAGAGAATTCAATTTTTCTGGTAATTATGTGTGTAACTACTAATTGCCTGAGTTAAATTGTGGTGCCAAAAACGGTCCGACCGCTCGTCATTTGTTGCATCTGGTAGTGTGGAAGACGTAGATGGTACAATTCACGAGATGAGACTCTAGGACATTATATTTCACTCAAAGGCGAAGAAATCCACTTGAACTTGGCAAGGAACAAGTAAAACAAAATTGCTTCAAGATGGCGCCAGGCTAGTTTAAATGCGTTTCAGTGTTGATTTATTTTACAAGTGACTGACAAAGTTTCAATATTTCAGCCAGTTTATACAACAAGGACTCAAGAAGGGAAGCTACAAATACTGAACTGCATAATTGCCAATTCATATCCTGAAATTGACAGTTAAAGGAAAGCAGAAAATTGTATTTTTTTCCGTGAATATTGAAATAAACCAAACTATTAAGATGTGTTTGGGAAAAAATGAGATGTAACCACCGAGGCATCCTTCAGTGCAGATTAGGGCACAACCGTGCAGGGAAATAATATGCACAGGCGAGATTATTGTGTAAAGATCCTGCAACATGCAATCAAAGCCGGTGCTATTTTCCCCTTCATCAGCTGTCCAGCGTAAATACTGGCAGCAAGAGGAATCCAATTTAAATTCCACTCTACTGGGAGATGGTATTGTTTCATTTTATGTGTGCTTTGACATTTCTGGCTGTTAATATAAAGTAAAATCCAGCAGTATTTACATAAATATGACATTAAACTGTATTAGAAATTAAGACTGACACTTTGCTGTGGTGACTGTGAGAGGAGCGGGATTGAGTTTCTAGGTCAAATGGTTGAGAGCATAGCACAGGCTGGGAACAGAAACAGGGCAATTGATAGTCCTGGCCTACTGCTGTGTATTGTATTTTTTTAGTTGCTTATAAAATGACACTAAATCGCTTCCTTATATAATCTTACTGGTGGTTCATACATTTTCCCTTCAAAAACTCTGTAACCGAAAACCGTAAATCATCTTAAGCTTGAAAACAGTGCGAGGGAGAGAAGACAAAAATCTAAACAAACTTTGTCAACAAACGACTTCCTAGTAAGCTACTATTTCCTGAAATTAATCAGGGACACTACAGAAAATATGACTGTACAGGATTTCCAGGTTGCTTGTTTTAAGACCTAAGAACCCGAGTCAAGAATTATCCTATGAATAGTTGAGTGCTACTCAAACATACTTTGGGCTGAGTGAGTGTTTCATTGCTGTAGCTTCTCTCATCTTTACCATCTATCTCCTTGAGAGCAAGCCCTTTATGTAAATTGAGAATTCTTGTTTAGATCTACTATGGAACCAACTTTCCAAAATAAATCTGCATTAAAGCGTCATACATATTTCATGGACTTAAAGTGCAGTAAGAGCAAAACATTTTCGACAGCATGATGGAGTTCAATGCTGAAAGTAAGCTGTGTTGTATGACATCATTTGGCATCTATGGGGCATTATTATATTTGAGATTACCAACAGAAGATTATGAACATGCCTTTACTGTCAATAATCAGAGACAAAGAAATGTCAAAAGATAATAGTAATTAGGGTCACATGAGATGCGTGTGTGAGCAGCAGGCAGCCATGGATTTGGTTTCAGGTTACCATCCACAGTCATGGTGCTTTTAGGCTCACTTTTCACTGGTTAGCTACTAATGCCGGAGGTAAAATCCCTCAGCAGTACAGTCACCCCAGCAAAGAAATGGTTTGAAAAAAGCGAAAGAAAACCTTCACTACAAAGAGTTTATTTAAGGTGAAGCCACATATTCTAAGCCATTGCTTTGCCATGGACCAGTGCACATTACCACAGCTGCATGCTATTGAGCTGACCTGTACATGTTCAATGAATTAAAAGGTTTTATTGCACCAACACTATTGTACAACGTGTCAAGAATGAGCTCCATAAATTGCAAAGAAACTGAGGAGTGAGCAAACATCTCCGGAAAACATCCCAGCGTCATGCAGCATATTTACAAGAACAGCTAAATAAAGCAGAAGGGTTAAATCGCTGGAAGGCGATATTGATAATTCCATTGAAAATGCAGAGGGAGTTTGTCAATATTAATTTTCCTGAACCCAAAGGAGCATCCCTATTGGTGTGTCATTTATTCACAGGGCCTGAATCATGCACTCTGACGCTAAATCGACCCCGATTAGATCCCCCAGGGCAAAGAGCTCTGACCACAACCTTTAACCCACACAGAACAATTTTACCATGTGTGCATCTCTGGCATACGACATTTTCTAAAACAATACCTTTTTTCTTGAAAGTGAAGACAAATCAAATGAATCTCACCCTTTTTCTTCAAGAATGCTTTTCTGGTGGCCAAGGGACTCTGACGCACTTTGGGGTTCTGCAGAAATTTTACAGCAGTGGCGATCTGGGAGGAGAAAAAGGGAAGAAAACATAAAGAGATATTGTGAGAAGGAAGGTGATAAGGTCTGCAACAAAATGGTGCTTTTAGCATTACAACAACAACAAAAAAAATATTCTAGATCTTACTGAAGAAGAAAGACATAAATGGATTGTTACTCCTAATACTCCTAAGCCCTCTGTGCCTAACAGTGAGTAGAAAGTCTACCTGACCGCTTTCAAGCTAAATGTAGAGAATGACCAAATCAGCAGTTATAAAATTAGTCCATCAAGAGTGCTGGACAAATGGAGTATGGAGCTTAATTTGCTATTACCCCCTTAAAGACAAACTTCCATTCTTAAGTGCGCAGTGAAAGAAAATCTATACTTAATGCAGAGGTGATCATTTGTATCTAATAACTTGAGAATCGTAGGCTGAAAACTTCTGTAATTCTTCCAGTTAAAAACCTGCCATGATCAAATCATCCTGCCTGGATGTTGTAATGACTTGAAACGTTAATGCACTAGAACGTTAAATAGCATCAGAACATCAGAAGTTTTAAGTGCACTGCTTTCATCGATTCTATTATGTTTTCCTTCGAGATGCACCTTAATTTTCCACCCCAGTATGCGTTTCCAAGAATTGGAGAGGGGTGTGGTGGGGGTGGGGGGGTCTTCCTCAATTGACATTTAAACATAAATTTGCAGTGGGCGTTGTGAAGAGGCGCCTCCTAAAATAGATAAATATGTAAGAACACAGGGAAATAGAAAACACTCCGAAGGGGAGGTTTGGATGACTTATTATGGCACCTGTGGTCCCCGTGATTCAATTGTAAAAGTCATCCCTCTAATAGGTTGAAAGGTTTTGATTACTCTTCTTTTCTCTTAGTGTTGAAAGATACAAAGTGATTGAACGTCTTGCCAGAGGTAATTCATTTTGGGTAATGCATTGCATATACTATGAACCCTGTTTCCGTGTGGCAGGGAAGTGAAGAGTTACGTTGACGAAGTTCAAAGGAGGACAATGGAAAACACAACTTCATGGAACCTATGAACCATATTTGACTTTTCATTAGAGCATGCAGACTGTGATTAAACTGGAAATCAGCTTAATTACACTTTGAGTATCCAGACAATCTGTTTGCTGCGATGAAACTTCAGTCGTGAATTTGATCAGTGTGCCACATTCATCCCAAGAGATGCTGCCAGAACTTATTTCGTACGCTAATCTAGTCTTTTGCTGTGACACTACTGTGACCTTGATGTACACAGTGGTTACACAAGGGGTACAGATTTTCCTGGATCTCTATATGCTGAGGGCTTATTAAAGTCAGTCACCCGGAACCTTCATTCTGACAAGCAGATTAAACCATTTGCATGGTGAACCCCCAACTTGTGTTCTGAGCCAGAAGATACAGTCAAAACAGAGAGAAAATATCCCTTTGACAACACGATAAGATCATTCTGCTCATGGCAAAGAGCACACAGTTTGAAAGAGCCCAGAAAAAATACTAAGGGTGATGGCAGAAAGCAGAGATAATCAACACGGTCCAATCTAATATTGTGACATTTACCCTGGTAAATAACAAGAGTGCTGTTGGTGCTGTGAGAGGTGAATGACCTAATAGTGCAGGAATATGCTGAACGAGCAAACCTTGTTTACATTCCCTTAACAACAGGATGAAATTGTGGCAATGTTAATAGCCATAAGCACAACATCTTAGTACGGATCATAGCTAGCTCAGCGGCAAACTAATGAGGCCCATGTCCATTTGGTTAGCGGTAGATCTTCAGGGAAAGGAAAAGTGCACCTTAGCAGATGACATAGAAGCTGTGTACAAGTTCCACCCAGGCATCTCAATCAATTATAACCACATTGCACAGATTTCAGTCTTGTCTTGTTATTGACTTATGGATCATCCCAGTTATAGTGTTGGGTAGCACACAACTGGGCTTTTAGTGGGGTAAGACTGATAACAGAACATTTCTGGGTGGCACCATCAATAAAAGGAAGCTGATTTCAAATACTAGTGAATCATCTTTGGTTGAAACAAAACAATTATGCTCTTTTGTAAAGCACTGCCTGCTAATGCTCCAAAGTGCTCCATGTTAACAGCAATAATCTTTACAAACCAGATAACCAATAAAGTGTCAGGTAAAGCTGAAAAAGAGGCAAAAACTCAATCACAGGAAGTGAGAACATTAACCAGCCCACTTAAAGGGAGTGAAGTTGATGAGCGGACAAGATTACAGCACTGTTATTGAGTTTGAATTGGACAAGTCTTTGCACTACACTTGTCGGAAAATTACAACTGCGATGCGTCGATTTATGTGAAATGAGAACTAAATCTATTTATGCTCGAACTACGAGGTTGGACAACGGATAGAATCAGTAACCGTTGTATTTTGTCTTTAACTAGTAAGAGCACTGAACTACAGAACAGACAGAAGATTTATGTGTACTGCAGAAAGCATTACAGGATTAGAGGATATCTAGTTGGAGGGTTCAACATTTGTTTCTTTTGACTATGTTTGAGTTTGGTCTGTTTCACCCTTTAAAAAAAATATGTAGGTTACTAACTGGCTTATCCAGATCGCACGAATCAGGTAAAACACAAACAAAAATGGCTGTTGCTGATGACAAAAACCTGTTACGTCCACATCAGCCTCTGCTTTTATGAACAGCTCCAACAGTCTGATCTATCTATTCAGGAGCTGATTTGTCTGTTGGTTTCAGGTTTCCTCTTCTATTAAACTCATTCTCACCATATTAATATTTTGGGAAGAAGTTGTTCTTGAGAAATAAAGTGGGGGAGTTCGAGAAATCGAATTCATGCATCATCATTGGGGCTAAAATGAGTTCAGTATATTTTTTGATTAATTTGCCATGCACTCACAGGCTTAACAATTCATGTGAAACTTCATTGAACTTTTTTTGCAACAAGAAGGACTTCCAGAGGTCATCATGAGTCTATAATTTGGGTGGGAGGTGCAATGAGCTGCTAAGAGGAAATCATTAGCAAGTATAGGATTCAGTCTTAGTGTGAATCAATTCATTGCAAATTGCCCTGCCTGTACATGTGTGGAGAAGTGCCCCTGATACAATAACAGACGGATAGACACAGACAAAAATTGTGTTAGGCTGGTCTCGGGTTGCGCACAGCACCCGCAAACACCTTTGGATGACGAAAATCAAGAGAAGGTGTGAGACGTCAAAAAATGAAGCTCTATATTAATTTTCATGGAATGCTTTGCTATGAGGGGCTTAAGTGACTCAATACCTCCGAGATAGAACAGCCCTCCTGAAAAGGTTGAGGTTTTAGTGCAATTATTGCATTTCCTTTAGTCGCCTGACTGGTTGATGTGGCCAACAGTGTTTTTTAATCTTTTTAAAGGAGCCGCTTTAAATGCCCGTCTAATTGTGACATGGTTCCCGCCTTAATGTGACCTTTAGTGGAGGAAGCAAGGCCTCATGGGAGCAGCAATAGGGAATTATTGACCCTGAGAGATATCAGGAAGTGAGGTGCAGACTGAACCATTTAGCTAACCTCGACATCCTCAAATGTACAGACACTGCCGGCGACATTAACATTGATGCTGGAGTTGAAGTGCTGGGAAAGAAACAGCTTTTCAAGGAAAATACAAGAAAGTCATAAAAGATGAAGGAAGGAGCACAGGTGAAAGTTGTCACCTCCTAACTTGTCGAACGGTGAAAGAGTTAATACAATGTTTTACTTCTGGAATCATCAATTTTCTTTTTTTTTTTTTTAAAATGAAAGGTCAAGGTCAACATTTCAATAGGAAACATTTCATCATGGAAAGCGATTGACATTATCTCTGCGAAGGTTTAAAAATAACATACAGCGCTGTATCAATGTCAAGAGCCATGGGCAAGGCTATCATGACATCAAACACAGATTATGCAATTTTTGTAACGGGGGCTGGGGGATGGAAATCTGTTTTTTTTAGGCTGCAACTACAGGCTCAATTTTCCATTCAGCAACATTTCAGTATCAGCACTCACCAACACGGAAAAGCTGAGTCGTTTTCAGTGGTAAGAAACAGTGGGGGCAAAAAGACGAGATTCACTGAGGTTCTATTATTTAAAATGCCTGAGCAGATATTAAAAACAATCACGCTCCCTGTCAAAAGGATGTGCTGGGTTATGCACTTTTTTTTTTTTTTAGGTTTTCAACAATGATTTATTTGTCTTTCAAGGTTTGAAAGAAAGCAAGACATACGTTGTTGCTTCACACGGTAATACGAGACGTTGGTGACAGTTGGTGCGAGGCGTTTGAGATGTGAACCCGTAGAGAAACACATGCTTTCCAGCCAAACTCACTTGAGAGCTACAGTATAAAGCAGAGCCTGACATTTCTTAATGTGCAACTGTCTGCCGTGCTGCCTGGGGTTGCCCTTGCTAAACTAGCGAGACAGATCACTGTTTAGATAAGGACACTCCCAGCGGGGCCCAGAGAGCCTTGATGAATAAAGAGCAGCGACTCCATCAGTGACACCTCACTTTCACCCACTTTGGACAGAAATACTTAAAAAGCCCACAAATTCCTTTTAATTCAGGTAAAAGGTCCAAACCATGAGTCCAGAGCTGCTCTGAGAGATGAGGGTCACCAGAGATTAACCCATGGCACTTTAGCAGTGGGGGGTGCAAGAGGCAAGTCGCCGTGGAGCACAACAAACTACTTAGCCACCACAAAACCTTCAAGGCTCTTCTCAGCTGCAATCCAGTAATGGATACTTCCTCAGCTCCTTGATTGGTCAAAATGTTTTCACACAATAATTTAATTCAGAAACACATTTACAAAGCAGGAGTAATCAATTTTAATTAGTTGACTTTTTTCCATTCGCATAAAATTTAACATACTGCCATCGATCTCTTTTGTTCTTTAATGCAGTCCCTTTCCTGTAATATGAAGCTTTTCTTTTCCTTTTTTTCCCCCGCAGAGACAATCAAATCCTTGTGCTTTCCAATATGAAGAGGAATCATCAGAAATCAGCGCTCACAGCCAAACTTTGTGTTAGCGCAAGTTGCAAAAACAATGTGGTTGATTAACATTACATTAGAAACATTTGTTAAGAAATACAATTTAATAAATGAGCATATTTTGACAGGAAACTGAAAGACATGTTTAGGATAGTTGATGTTTTATTGTGTAACGCAAGATAAACAAACAGAAACTGAAGCAACTGATGACAGAAGGATATTCAGTGGCAAATGACGACTAATCAAAACAGGAGGATGAAAAATGCTAATTTAGATCAGAGTAATGTACTAAAAGTGAGATATTTCTTTCACAAACATATTTCCCAATAAAGTTGTTTTCCTTGATGAGCACCTTCTTTGATGAGCACATTTCTACTGAATTTCGGATGAAAACGCTAGTTTATCATCGATTCTTCAATAACCTGATTGACATGATTTGACAGTTCTTTCGTGAACAGATAGGGTAAACAATCACACACAACGACAAGGCTTTTGTTAAAACTGCCACTGCCCTGTGTGTTGTCCTTCGCATCATCAAGGCCCGCCGGCCCTTCACATTCAATTAGTTGATTGAGGCAAAACGCAAGCGGCACCAGCGGCAAACAACGTGAAGCTTGTGTCCAAGCGACACACCACAGAAGTTGTGTTGTGGTGTCAGGAGAAGAACCGCCTCCGTCACAAGCAACTTACAGTGACAAGCCTTTCCTCCTCTGTTGATCTGAATTGCGCCTCTCACTGAGGCAGCACACACCCACGCGCACACACACACACATACCCTGCAACAGCAAAGCAACTTGACTGACTGCAATCGGCAAATAAAAGCAGGGAGATGAGGTGAAGATGCGGCAGGCTGTGCTGCTCCGTCTGTGCGCCTCACAGAAGAACTCGTAAAACTACAATACGGAGGCCAGACAGTAGCGAGAGGTGCCCACTTACTGACCGGATAAGAATATGCTCGCTAAAGACAACCAGACAGATTGTGGCATTCCAGTGACATTATAATCACAAGTCAGCCTCTCTCCAGTCAATAGGCTGAACGCACTAATCGTGCGTCTTGGATCAGCAATTTCACGGTCTTCAAAGGGGGCCAAGAATTGGTGGCACGACCCTCCACACGGGGCGAGACCCTCCTTTCCTCCGCGAGTGCCAAAGAGAGGAAAAGCACGGCCTTAAGGGACATGCATCGAGCCGGTCAAAGAGCCATAGAAGATTAACATCGCCATCTACTGGTCAGGGCGGGGGCGCAGGTAGAGTCAAGGAGGCGAGGAAAGCCTGACAGTTTACCCTTGCAGCCCGTCTTTCACTGAGACCTGTCAGAAACATTTAGACACACTTGCCAAGACAATGGGCCACACATCGACAGCGGCGGTTCAGTCCGGATGAAATCAGCGTCAAATGAAGGGGGAAACTTGGGGCAGAAGAACTACGAACAGAGTCTGTTCCTGATCACAGCGAGTGACAAAGAAAAATGCTGGCTAATTCTCCTTTCCTGGAGGCCTCCAGCTGCCAGTGAGAATCTAACCTCAAGAGCAGGATAGGCATAAAAAGAGTGTGCTGCTGACAGCAACAGAAAACAACCAGCACCAGGCTTACATAAGTAGCATTTGTCTTTCTTCTCTTTTAGCCCGCTGCCAGCCAGTGTATGAGCACGAAAGCTTGTCAGATTTAATAATAAGTCTTCATTTCAAGCTTTCTGAACCAGTACGGCTGCATACTGAGGATTTCAATGTTAAAAGACGTATGCGTGACATTTAGTTGATATGACACACCCAAGGATGATCCAACTTCTCTATGAAGTCGTTGAGGCAGAATGTTCAGGTCTTGCAGCATGTTATGCATACTCTGTGAATACATCAGACAATGTTGTTCACTCACATTATTGATTCCATGTTATATGTTTTCTAAATGTTTTCACTCTTCAAAGTCTCTTATTACAGCAAAACGAATGGGATTAATGAATGAAATGCAAATAAAATAAGGTCAAAATGATATATGGTTCCAATCTGAACAACACTACCAAACATAGAGGAGTAATTGGTCAAAGGAGAATGATTCTTGTCAATGCTGCACCAGATGTTTTGGCGTGACCATCCGTCGGCGTGAGTTCAAATGTCCCTTCAGTGCAAAATCCATGTTTTACCAGGTCCGAAGGAAGAGGAGTCATCCCACAGCGAACCTCTATAATGTCACTCAGGGTGGCGTGTTACAGCAAAAGGGGCTGAGTTGGCAAGCAGCTCAGCAGCAGACGGACACCTGTTCTGACATTTTCTCCCGTCCTTGACACAGAAAACACATGACAATGCCGCTCTCTGCATTTCAAAAGTAGAGGGCATTTGACGAAGCCCCTTCACTTCCCCTTTTCTCATTCCCATGATACCTGAGACTACTTTTCCCACAGAATGAGAAAGGGCAATGAATGGCAGATAGGAAGCAGGTCACACAGGGACATTCAATTATGGGCAAAACATAGACAGTTTTACTATTTGTCGTGGACTGGAGGCCAACAGCAGCAACTTCAAAAGCCAAAAGTGTGGACATTTCTCTCCAATTAAGTTCATGACAGTGATAACACATTCATTCTTTTAGTGTTTCAATAGAAAAGAAAGCAAAATACTGGTGTGAGGAGCCTTCAAAGGAAAACATGGAATGTTTTTCTTGATCTCTCTGCATCTGTACATCTTTACATTCACCTTGTCCTTTCCAAAATCTACTGTGAATATGTACACTTTTAGTTTTGTTAAAGTCTCTTTTTATATTTAGCAGTTTGTGTGTTCTTTAGGCTGTTGTAACATGTAAATTTCCCCTCACGGGATGAAAAGTACGTTCCATTCTACAACCAAACAGCTGACAGACAACACTTGCCAAATAAGAGTGCCATTGTATGTCAAAGTTGCTTCCACGCTGCGTGTTTCACTCCCTGTCCACACTTGCACTGCACCTTATTTATAGTTTTTCCATGAATGTACAGTATGTAGAAACAGGTGAAGGAAACAATGACTTCCTGTGCAGGGTAGAACAGCATCACGAAAACAACAACTGTAAAACCTCAACAACAACCTACATGAAATGGTTCAAGTACCACCCCCACTCAAAGAAACCTGGAAAGGAAGTCTCAACCTTTCATTAATATTGTTCTTTAATGTCAATGCAGCTCCCTGCCGTACTTGCTAAGTTAGGCTAATTAGAGTGTGATTGTTCCATTGATGTGCTCTGATTTGGTTCAGTTTTAAGATGATCTATCTGGGTTTGTGTATTTTGTCACGTTCATTTAAGCCCCCACTATCTCCTTCTCTCAGATTCCCCAGATAAAGCCACAATCTCAGGGTGCCACACACTGAGACACTCTGAAATCCCATTAGCATTTTGCTTTCATTATTTTTAATCAAAACCAGAAACCCAACACATATTAATTAATATCCATTACAGGTTTTTGCCCCTCTCACAGAGAAGATGTTGGGAGGCCTTATGAGGAGGGGTGGGGGGCAATTAACTCAGAAAAATAAAAAATACAAATCTCAGAAATCCCTGATAAATGTCATGTGAGGTCCCATCTAAATGTAAGAAGTGTAATACATTGTTCTTGTCATATTCCATTAAACTGCTATTACTGTCGTGATAGAACTATTAGTCACTACATTATTAATAACATTAATGTATTTACATTTTTGGTGTACAAGGCTGCTTTCATGCAATAATTTATGAACATGACTTCAGCTATGTGAGAACGTTCCCCCATCTGGGCTCTTTTGTGTTTGTTATTGATTGTGAAAACAGTCAAAAATCCAAGTTGAATACCCCTTCTGCCTCCCCCTCCCCCTTAATGTATTGGAGTGGGCTGTTTACATTAAAGGACTGGAATAAAGTGCATTTACATCTGAAGCATAACTTCATAATTTACATTCCAACATTTATTAGAGGTGACAAACGAGCATTTGGTCCACTGGTGCTTTTCACAATGCAGCACTCCTTCAATCCATATAAATTACAGCCAGGCTACGGAGTGCAAGAGCAAATTATTTTATTATATTTATGCATGTATGACTCTATAGGGGGTTACTAAGACAAACAGGGAATTACTTGATTAGGCCAACTGTGGTTAACAAAGAAAGAAATATGAGATTGAGGGCTAGGCCAATCAAATTCCAACATTGCTTAAATGATTGGCCCAGATTCAAATATCTAACTCATCTGATTGTAAAGGAAGAATATTCATAAAAGGAGTGAATTACACATGCAGCGTACATCAAACAGCAAGATATTTCTATTTGATACAGTGTAGAGAGCTCTTTTATGTATTTCTGTTCTATCAGCCTACCCTTAAGTAGAACTAGTGGTATTTAATTAAAAGAAACTTGCCTAAACTGGCAGTGTTACATTACATAATTAAACAGGGAAACATATTCTGAAGTGTAGTTACAAATGCACTGAGGGGATTCCGGCATTTGGAAAAAAAATATCTGCCGCTGTAGGGGAGCTTGCCGACAAATTAACCACTAATAACTGACTGGGAAGCCAGATAAAAAGGAGGGAAAAAGTGCCCCAATGTGTCAATTACAAATAATTTTTCCTCTGATTTCCATACTTGCGAAAGCATAATATGTTGAAAAGCATCTTAATAGACTGCCAAAACAGCAAAGCGTTCATTTCTTTTATTTTTTTTTTCATATTTGTACACTCTGGATTCATTTAATGGGAAAGTGAAATCATTTTCAGCAACAGGGCTGTTTTCAGACGGCTTGAGACGTGCAAAGTGTCCCACGTGGGGGAAATGCTGGATAGAATTTAAAGAGACAGAGTGAAGGGTGTGTGTGTGTGTGTGTGTGTGTGTGGGGGGGGGGGGGTTAAATCAAATTCAGAGGACATCACAAAAATTAGAAAGATGCTGACAAATCAAATGGTCTCAGTACCTGAATTACCATAGTCATTTACTTATTAAAGCCAGGATGCTTCCTGTCAATCAAGAGCCATCACATTCTCCATTTGCGGCGGAAAGCAGGCGTAATTGCTTCTCATACTAATCAACACAACTTGTGTAATTATGCCTTGAAAGTGACATTGAGGCGGAGCGCGATGTGAGCAGTCTTGACAGCGGAGACGTCTCCGATTCATCGGGAGATTTCCAACCTCGCTGCAAGGAGACAAGCCACCCTCGGACCAAGTTACTCACTCGAGCAGTTTACAACCATAAACACAAAGAAACGATGATAAATCAAGCTGAGGCAATTATAAAACAGAACAGAGAGTAGAAGAGGAAGCTCAGCTCAATGAAACCACTTTCCCCGAGTATACTGTGGCAAAATGATTTTGCTGTAATTAAACTGGTGTTGTATTTCTGTCATTTCATAAATAAATATTATGACAGTTCACTAAATTGTGGGAGAACAGGAAATTACAGTTCTGTTACGGGGCTCTTTACACTTCTATACTTGCTGAGACGATAATCTACAAATAAAGTGCTAAGTATTCATTACAGTTTATTAAATTCATCTTAATCACAGACTTGACGTATGGTTTCCAAAATGAACTAAAACGAGCTTCAACATTCCTCTGAACACTGGAAAACTGTCCAAACCATATTCCCAGGCTCCATCTGTAACTAGTCACAATGTGGCCACGGCAGAAGGTCACAGTGAGGTCAAATGACTGCATCCCGAGTGGTGACATGACACACTATTTACATAAAATATGTGCATTATTGACACAAAGTGACGATAGATTCTTCTTCACCCACAATAAACATTGCAGTGATTTAAAGGATTCTCAATGTTTTCATTAAAACCAGAGATTAAAAAAAAAAAAAAAAAGACTATTGGGCTGTTAGCGTAGATTTAAGTCCAGCTCAGTCAGCACATGAGGAAGAAACCACAAAATCAAATAAAATTTACAAACTGGGTTGGACTCATCTGTGCTCATCTTCTCGAAAGATGTGGGTGGAACCGTCAGACAAAAGTCACCGACATCAAAAAGAAACCAACTGATAATTCTGGCATACTATTTGGGGGAATAAGCACAATGCTTTCATCTGCAGGAAAACAGATTTATGGCTCATAAAAAGTTCAGACGGAAGAAAAACCAAAAAATCCTCATCTGTGTCATTCCTCGCTCACGACCTCCAAACTTTAGCACATGTTCAAGATAAAGTGAACAAATGCTCTTTTTGTGGTCATTCACGAGAAAAACAAACAGTTACTGACGCAGAAAACAGAGGCTTTTACAGGAAAAAAATAATAATAATAGCCATTCGCCCACACACTCAACTCTAATGAGTCAAAAAGTGTGACCCGCTCTTAAACAAGAAGTCACAGCCAGAAGCTGTAAACTCATTTTCCCCGTTCAAGCCAGCAACGTCGGCAGGACTTGGAAGATGTGCTCCGAGCATGCACGATAAATCTGACGTGAAATCATAATCATAAAAGCAATTAGCTGACCCTGCGCCACTCGTCCTTGGACATGACAGTAAGAATTCATACAGAGTCCTCTAAGGAGGCTGGCTGTGGGGTTGAGTGGGGAGGGGAGGGGGGAAAAAGTGCAACACAGCAACAATAAAATGGAGGGCCCTTCCTGTATCATTAACCACTGAAACAAGTAGCGCATGATGCACCGTGAGTGTTGCTCTGAGAAACAAAGAATTGAGCATTTGTGCTTTCGAAAAGGGAGAATTTCACCCCCACCACTGAAACAAACTGTGGTCTGCAGATGTTCTCACTTACACCTGTGGATGAACAAAGTAAAACTGCAGTGACGCAGTCATCGGTCGGCAGGTCCTGCTCTTTGCAGACAAAGTTTCCAGAATGGGTTTACTTATCGTCACCCTCTTAAAATAAGAATTTAATAAGAAGTTTTCCACAAAAAAAAAAATGAACCAACTCATCATGAAGAGCTGACTGAGGCAAGAAATAATAGTTCTGTAAAATGACTGTGGCCATTATTTTGAGAAGGTGACAAAGGTCAGCACAAGCATACAAAGACAGATGCTCTTCTTCTTTCTTCTCTTTGTTCTACAGAGTGTGTTTAACGTTCACAGCATGTCACACGAGGAATATATGCGTATATATTACTTTTTTTTTTTTTTTTTTACATTTATTTGAAGCGGAAAAGTCTCTCGTCAGTACAAGCTCACGCACACACACGGTTTCTCGTCATCACTTCCCTCTCAGTAATTACAGAAAGGCCGAACTAGTGGCTGCCACCTAGTGACCATCTTCTTCAATAATCATGAAATATCTCTGTGGCTCATGCCCCCACTCGGACCATAACTCTCCTTTACTGCAGACAGCTTCAATAAAGGATTACAATTACAATTAAAGTAATGAGCAAAGAGGAAAAAGGTAAAATCTCAGAGAAGGTTCCCTTGACTGACTAAATGGTAGCCTAGTTTCTTGACAGAACTGAGTTAACACACCAGAATCATTACACCCTCCCATACTTATTCTGCCCCAATAATTAATTTGGAGCATCTGGAAGCCTGCAGTCCCACAAAATTACAATAATAAAAAAAAGTGCTGAATGTGAAATGATCCGAAATCTGAACGATTAAATACGCATATGACAAAAAAGTAAAAAAAAAAATAAACTGTTCAAGTCAGTTTAAGAAAACAACACATGGGATGGTGTGTTAGAAGGGGTTAAAAGGACATCTTCCCGAAAGACACATGTTCCCTAGGGGGGAAATGGTTTAGAGCAAAAAAAAAAATGAGTCAAGACCCGAGAGTAACCTCTGACTTCATGGTATCACCACTGTGTTACATTTGTGTTACACCCACGCGCCACTGAAGGAAAAAATAAATCAGGGCTAACATATGAGGCACATCTGTTCACTGGCGACTCTGCTTAGCAGCAAAGCCATCAGGGAGAGGGAAGCGAAACGATGTGAGAAAGACCCAGAGAGACACGAAGGGGGACCGTGTCAGTGGTCGGACCTTCATGTTTCTGGCTGTACCCGTTCATGTCGGTACATCCTCTGCCAGCCAGTACCACAGCAGAACTCCTGGACTCACCACACTGCAGCTCCACCTCCACCCCCACCCCCACAACACACACACACACTCGCCCTCTATAGTCTGATGGTTGTTGCAGAGGAGCTACGGAAATTTAGTGTCTGCTGAGCCAAAACAGATCACTTCAAAGCAGCTTATTTAACGCTTGCTAAATTTTTCATCATAGTCACATATCCTGGGGAAGGGGAGCTTTTGAAGTTGCTGTGAGACCGGAGCTGTTCTTACATTTCTTTGTCCCCTCCCATTACCTCCCTCCCTCCCTCCGCTCTACTAAACCCCCCGAACACACACACACACACACACACACACACACACACACACACACACACACACACACACACACACACACACACACACAGGTGTGCACATGGTACAGATTGATGCATCTTCTTCTCACACATTTGCAACATGTGGCGCATCAAAGGAAATAATCAAACACAATGCTAGGTGTCATATTTAAACAATTTTGGATATTTGCAGTGTTAACAATGCACACGCCAGACAGGTCAGTCCCACAGGAACACACACTCAGTGTTTACCCAAAACCATTTCAGAGTGATGACTGCAGGCACTCAGCGTCTCACAGAGAACGGCTTGATGCAGCAGAGACGTTCCCATCAGATGTAAAGAAACATGGCAAGCAACCGCTGTCGTTGTGCCCTTTCAACGAAACAAGGAAAACTCACGGCTGTGTAGAGGGAATTTGAATAGTTTATACATATCGTGGTGGAGCGTTGGATCCAGGCGTTCATGTCAAGATTATGTCTGATTATGACAAGATCATTTTGAAATAATAATATTTTATCATGAATAAATAAATGTATAAATGTATGTTGAGGACAATTTCTTGATTAGATTTCGTCTTATATAAATATATTAAATCTATTCTAGTGCCATGTGTCAACTGATTTCAGATCGGGACATTTTCTCATGGTGCAACTGCAAACACATATATAATTACTGTTTTGTTGTAAAGGATTGAAAGTCAATGTACACAAAGTTAACAGGTTAAAAAGGGGTGGACATGGTGCCATTGTAGTAAGGCAGCACAAAGACTCAAAGAACACCAGAGAAAGACGGGCAGGGTTAACGGCCAAGGCACTCATTAGTGGAAGGTGGGAGGAGGGTGTTGACAAGGCGAGCAGGGTTGAGAGTGGGCAAAGAGCCCTGCCAGAGGCAGCATCAGGGCCTGGCAGCGACTGCCCCTCTGGCATGGAGGGTAGATGAGACTGTGGCACCATCCCCTGAGCTTGGCCTTCTTGCCACAGAAGAGAGCCCACATCGTACAGTGTGCCAGGGACTGCTGATGTGGGCGAGGTGAGTCAGAACCTCTTAAAAATGACTGGTGTCCCCAGACTGACACACTGGCTTGTCTGACATGCACATGTGCACATAAATGTTATACAAACGTGTGTGTGCTCTCCCTCGCTCTCTCTTTCTCTCTCTCTCTGCCCTCCCAACCCTGCCAGCACTTCCTTTCCTCTCATCCAGATAAAATCCTTTCAGACACAAATTTCAATTATTCACCTCATCCAAATAATGCCATGTGACAAGAATTATCCCTACTGTAATAATCCACTTAACTGGGAAAGAGCAGCTCATCAAAAAGAGAAAGGAGAAAAGGGGCTAGAAGTGAGGGTGGTGGTGGGGACTTGTCAACCAGTCTCGGATCAGGCCCCTCATAACAAGAATTTCTTCCCTTTTTGAGGAGGCAGTCTTGAAGCGCACTGGGATGATGAAATTGAAGTAAATTGAAAGAAAGCCTGGGAGAATGCTCCCACAATCAATAACCCCAGGATTAAATTAGCCTTGGCATGAAGGGATGATGGGGGAGGATGAAGAGTGAATGGTGGTGAATGACATTGAGACATGCTGGCTGAACAATACAGTCAACCTGGGTGTTGTGCCCATACAAGGACAGTGAATGTATATGCGATGTGTTCCATTCCACTAAGCAACGGGACATTCACGCTTATAATCGTTGTCATCACTTGGGCCAAGCATTTCTTATGTACACTTTACACATCATTGAAAAGCATTTCAAAATCTTCCTGAACCCAATGCGGGGGGGGGGGGGGGGGTTTTTTCCAAA
>CAAKHB010007859.1:94973-107795 GCA_901007665.1 Aeoliscus strigatus
ATTACTCCCCCCCACACACACACACTTACCTCAACTTACGGCGTGTTAAATATTAATTAACTAATTACCTTAATATCGGCGCAGAGGGGCAGGTGTTTTCCCGAAGATGTCTGGCCAGGTTTGACATATTCAAGCCTTCAGTTTCCGGCGGCAGGTTTTGCAGTCATTTTTCGTGAAGCAATGGTCTCGTAACGGCGACTTAATACGTTTATTTGGTGGAAACACTGGTGGTAAACTCCCTCCCTCTGTCATTTTTCAGTGCTGAAGTGGATCTCACTTTTATTTGACGACATACAAGTGGTGTTCAGCTTCTGCTTCTCCGACGTAAATCTCGTTACAAGTCTCGCGAGATACCGCAATTTTTAAGCTCCTTAGAAGAACCCACCGTGATTTTCATAATCACCCACACACACACACACACTTATACATACATGTGAGTATTGATATTGCACATTATGGTAAATTTCCCATATAGAAGACATCTTTTTTTTTGGTCGACTTGTGGGACAGAGATGAAGAAAATGTTAGCGAGTGAATGTCGAAGTGTTGAGCGAGAGGCAATTTCATGGAACTGGAGAACCATAATTACTGTTTTGATTAAGGAGCGGAGCTGGGATTTGTTTAGAACAAGCTGCATAATGTATGAGGGTTAAATGAGTCACATTGACTGCTATTAGGTCCTTACACTGACTATTTCACAGAATGCATTTTTAATTTCAAGCTATTGAAATGCATCAGTCTCTGGGTCAAGAATGATTTGTATTCAGACATTTTAAACTTCGGAATACATTTTACAAGTCATTGTTTAAGACATGTTGACGGGGTATCACTACATACTTGTTCCAACCAGCGGTCAAGTCTATGTTCCGGTGAACGATTCAACCCGAGTGCTGGTGTACTTGATCTTCCATCCCTTGTTTGTTCCACTCTGGTCGGATCTGAATGCAACATTCACTTGGTAACTTCCTGTGTCAACGCGGCCTGGTGGCTTTAATCCACAGAACGGTCCATACTCTTTTCCAGCAGTTGTAATCTTGCCAAGGGAGACAACAACAACAACAAAAAAAAAAAAAAAAAAAAAGGCACGTTGACTCATTAAGCGCTTGACTGATGAGCAGCCAAACTTAAATATGCAGGAAACAACATGGTGCACTGTTTGTCACCCAGAGAGGACAGGACGGAGACGGACTGCCTACGCAAGCATGAGGAGGAATACATTGTTTATTCATCGTCTTGCTTGCGGTAGGTTGTCGCTCCAAAGTCACATGACTAACCTTCAACGCATCGTATGGACAGGGCACATCTGGGTGTCCCTCGATGTCGAAGGGCTCCAGGAAGTCCAGGATTATCCTGTAGCCCTCTGGCAGATTGATGGTGTGCTCACAGTGACTGATGGGCGGGTAGGGGTTCGGGTAACCCGGGCTGGTCAGAACCCCAGACAGAGTGGTCAACACCTGGCTGTGGCAGGGAACTGTCGGGGGGAAACACAGCGGCTCATTGAAACTGATCGTCAACTGGTCAACGGCATTTGGCAGTCGATGATCCAGCTGCAGCCGTTTCAAGTGTTATAAAGCTGTTGCCTGGAAAAGCATTTGATCGTTTTTGATTAAAAGGACTTAATTGTTTCACATCACGAGAGGCATTTCCAGCAATGTAAATGATGGCGTTCATTCAGGTTGCATTAGTGGCCCAGTAAGTATGCAGATGTTGTTACAGACAAAAACAAATGAGTACTGCAAAGCGGCAGACTTGCTGTAATTCATATAATTAGTAAAATATGTGGACAGATAATCATTTGTGCCCATTCACTGCATGATTTGTTTTGCTGCCCTTTTTTTTCCCCTCTGGCAAAGAATAATAAGTTGAGGAACATCAGCTGGTAATTGTGATTAATTGCAAAGTACACTATTAGTGCAGCACACAGGTATTAATTATTAATGCTTTTGAACTTTTGAAGTTCCTCTCCCCTCAGGACTGAGTTGTAATTAACGTGGCCTTACAAAAGCTGGCAGAGATCAACTATACCTAACGCATCGGCGTGCTGATCATTCAGCACAGGTTAGCCAGGACATGACAACGCCGCATCTTTAATAATATCAAGAATATTGAAGAACGTTTGGAGGAGCGCTCAATGGTGCAACCGACTGACGGATTCGGTCGTTAGCTGGTTGTCGTCAAGCAATTTATATGTGTTCAGGCCTCGACCGGGTCAATGGAGACAAATGCAAATGTCTGGCTTGTGTGCCGTGCTTTACCGCCATCAATAGCCGCTGACGGATGTGAGCGAGCTGAGCGCTATTTAGCTTACAAACACATCATAGAATTTACAGCAATCAATAGAAAGTCCGACGCCGTGTGCCCGGCTCCTGGGTCCGTTTGCACCCAGCCTATGGGAGCTTCGGGCCTCTTACCTGTGCAGGATCGGTTGTTCTCATGGAGAATGTAATCCTGTCTGCATGTGCAGTAATATCCACCGATGTAATTGTGGCAAAAATGATCACACGTCCTTTCCCCGTTTATCCCGAGCACACACTCGTCAATGTCTGTGAGGGACGGAGATGTTAGAGCAGACATGGACCGTGAAGTCACCAGATATGTTTGGGTTTTTTCCTCTCTCCTGCATTTTCAACAGTAAGCAGAAGCTTCAAAACTGTGGTTTGTCTTTAATCCAACTTATATAAGAATATGATGTCAATTGGCATTCACTAACTAGTAAGTGGGGGTTGAAAGGTCAGTGTCTAAAAGGTTTCTCAGCAGGCTCCAAGGAAGAGCGTCAGCATTTGATCATTATATCCAATTAAAACGGGACTTTAAATGGGCAAAGGCTGTTTTATATTCACTTAACTGCAGAATACTAAATATATAAATGGGTAAACAGGTCTAAAAGTCGGCAGCCCATTTGCTGTGAAGCCCTGGACAAAAAGTACCACTAAGTAAAGTGTGAATGCAGGTATTTGCAGTTAGAGATAGAACCTTGTGCACTGGATTTATTTTCTAAATTAAATCTCTTGCTGCTAGTATTGTAAAAAGAGGTAAATCTGATGTGAAAATAAACAGAGATACTGTAAATCTGTAAAATACTGTAATACTGTAACCCTATTTCTACCATTCCACGTTGGTCTGTGTACAAGTACCTTATACGACTGCTCTACGTCACCTTCGGAGGTGTAAAATGCTTGGAAGCCGGTATATCGGGCCTCGTTAGAGTAGTCACTCCTAAAGACCACTGACATGATGTTTCCAGCTGACAGGATGACAGTGTTCCTCGGGGTGCTTTCATGGTTCTTCTTCTCCTCTTCACCACAGAACCGCAAGGTCTCATTCCCCTCAGCCAGAACCTGCGAGGTCAGAGTCCGTTCAGTGAGCTCCGGAGTCTGAGGCAGAACGCCGCCTTTCAGCAGCACGCACCTGAACGTAGTCATATTCACACTGGTTGGAGGGTTCCATGCTGAAGTGGGTGAAGTAGAGTCTGACCCTGTGGCCCTTCGGGGCAGTGATGTTCCACACCATGTGCTGGTTATCAGGGTACGGACGGGGGAAGCTGGGGGAGGTGAAGCTGCCGTATAACCCTGTCATTTCCACGCTCGGCGAGACGACGTGGAGGAGGGAAAGCAGGACAAACACACAGCCCCCACTGGGCGAAATGAAGAGTGACGGCAGCAGTTTGTCGGATTTTCACACAACTTAATTGTAACGGACACTCACCTGGTCATGTTGGCGGCACAGTGCCCAGATATTTTGCGTATTTAGAAGCCTCTTTCTCTCTCGGTCTCTCGGTCTCTCTCTCTCAGGGATCTGAGGGTAAATGAACTCAGGTCGGCAAACAGAGTGAGACAGTCACATGATCAGTCATCACTCTCCACCTCCCTGGTCGCAGAAATCTATCAAACTTCATCCACTCAGTGTTTGTTTTTAGTAGGAAATTCCAGACAGACACATCATGTTCAGCTGCATTACACAAAACCACCAAAGACAACATCGCATTGTTTGTTTGACTGGATCATCACTGATTTGTCTGTTTGTGTTTTTATGTTTTGAGTCACTTTTGATCGTTGAAAAGTGTTAATTGTGATGTCAAAAGTCAAGACTCCCGCATGTGAGATGTTTAATTGTGATTTAATGAAAATGGAAATCACCTCTCAGCGCCTCCATCTGCTCAGACAGTGATGTTGATCAGTCAAGACTCCTGCTGCTAATTATTTCCAGCCCTTGCTCTCCTGTTTGTTGAGCTGTGAAGCTGTTAAATACCAACCTCCGACTAATAGAAATACGCTTTTCACCGCGCTCTTCACCCACGCCTTGATAACTATTAGCGCTGAAAACAGTCAGCTGTACGTCAACAACAGACTCAGTAAATGAAACCTAATTGCATTTTGCATCTTTTTTTTTTTATTCTTCATCTGCATCTGTGCGGTGCCGAATGCTTTAATGTAAAGGATTTTGTAATGAATTGAATTCTAATGAACACATTCATTCATGCTGTTTGTTTTAATAGAAAACAATGCTGGCATTATTCAGAGGCGATGGGGCCTTGAAAGCCGCTAACAATATCCAACCCCCGTTTTCACTAACGATAAAGCTCTAAAACTAGGGTTTGAAGTGAATTACAATAATTATCCACATGTTCAACAGCAGTGTTGACTCCCCATCCTAAATGACCTTTTTAATGGTGCTCTCTTGAAATGCTTTGCATTTTGGCCTGAATGTGAGTTGGTGGATGTGGAGTCACAGTGGAGGCTGTGACACTGTGACTATGACACACCAGGAGAACGCATGAATAAATCGTCATAAAAGGACCTATTGATGCAGCATTTGACCTTTATGCACTGTGATTCATTTGTCACCCGTGGGAGTGTAAATTACCTTTTGGACTTCCACCGTGGAATCTTTAAAGGGAAATAAGGATGTTCACAGTTCACGCCATAAGACATCAGGTCCATTTCAGGTCCGTTTTACAGATATCCAACCTCTCAGGAGCAGACACATCTCAGTCCGCTCTCAAAGATCATGTAGGACACCATGTTTTCACCTTCCTGTTAACTTCAGAATAAAAGGATCTAACACGTTAAGAAGTAGCGTTGTGATCACTGTACTCTCCAGGTGGGTTTTCTTATTGAAACATACTCTCTGTGTGTAAGTTCCTGAAACTTACATGAAAAAAGAGAGTTGAAATTACTGCAAAATAAGACCAGTAGTTAGAGAGTTATGGAATCACAGCACCACTGTTCATTTGAATACATTCCTTTTAACAAGACACAGACATTCAGGTGAAAAGGTCAATATGTGTGGAATGGAGGAAAGAACACATTTGCAATCACTAATTCCTTCATGGATTTTGTTTGTGCTGCCAACGGTGTGTGAACGCAGTATTTTAACATCAGCCTTTGTCAGTTGTTGTTTAAATATCACCGCAGTCACTGCCCTAGAAATGCCATGTCACAAAGACAGCTTGGTCCTTCAGAACCTAATGTTTGCTGGTGGGATTGAGTGGAGTGAGTGGCCACGAAAGATTCTTTTGGGTTTAATCAAGGATCAAGCATTTGCAACAAACAAACATTAAAAAAACACCTTCCACATTATCGTACCGGGCTACTGGCTGTGCTTAGTTATAGGGTCAAAAATGAAATGAGGGAACAATACATGGCTCAAATCTGAATTCAGAATATACGGAACAGACCAAAACAGTCCTCTAGTAAAACATGAGTGAATGTTACGTGGGCTCCATGACTGAAATGATGATGTCATGGACAGAGCTGCTGGATAGATGGTGAATTAATGGAACGACTGCAGACACAGGGGCGGTTGCCGTGGTGGTCTGATGGGATGTGGGATGATCGGGGCCCGCCCGAGGTTTTCAGAAGAGAAGTGTTCCTGCACAAAACGCCGCAGAAAGGTGGAGCGTTTCACCTGTGAAGTCACAAGTCGTCCTTGTGACTTCCTTCCTTCAGGATGCAACGGTAAAATACTGGGGCGAGTGTTTGCGTCATGACCGAGGCACCTGCGCAAAACACCGTCCGACCACATTTGCTCGCTGGTGCATGGACCGTGGATGAATTTAACAACCAATGTGCGCAGGGGCAAACACACACACACACACACACACACACAGCTGTGCATCGACTCAAGCACATGCCGCATGGATTTTTCAGCATGATCAAACGTGCACGTGCGTGAGACAGACAGCGTGTTCTGCTGGCTCACCTGCTTGCTGTACCATGCAGTAACGAAGTGCTTCCTTATTGGAAGGCAGCCAGTCATTACACGCAGAAGAGGCCACCTGAGATGAATTGACAGAGACGAAAGGACGGCCGGGGACTCAACAATAGACGGTGATGGAGATACAAAGGGAGCGCTCAAACTCAACGTCCTATCAGGCGCTGGAACAAGCCAGAAGGTTTGTTTTTGTCGTCCAATTGTGCCTGATTAATATATTTGTCCATTTGTGGTCTCATGGAGTGTAGATGCAGCTGCTGGCTCAGATCTGATCTGTTTTAGCGTGTCCCTGCACGTCTTGGACACAAAAAAAATGAATCAGAGAAAGTGTCCTCCTGCTCCCCTCATCGCTGCTGTGCGGTACACAGCAGACTCAACCACCCACGTTCTGTAAAACTGTAATTATGGTCTTGAACAAGTGAGGATGTGTCAGTTGAGCTGAACTCTGAGGAACAATGCCGAACAATGCCACTGTAATTTGTTCATTCACCGAAGCGCTGGCTTGTAGAAACGAAGAGATAAGGCTTCCACCTGCTGCAGATATATTACGTGTTTGAAAAGCACAGACCATCTTCTGCGTTGGTGTCAACAGAACCGACTGAACGTGTCAGTATATGAATAATTCTGACAGGAGCTGCAGGTTCAAGTAATTATTTCCATTAACACAGTTCTGTCTCATGGGTCCTCACGTAGGCTGAAGGACAGAAAACCATTGTTATCAATAGAAACTGAAATTATGGATTTGGGTTTTACAGATAAATTGAACAAAGAATGAGAATAAATATGGACACCAGCAAACCTGTTAGTACTGACTGACGAATTGCAGTAAAATATGAAGTAAAACAAACATACATTTGCCTTCGTAAAGATCTCAGAAATGAGTCACTTTCAGGCATTTCTGATCAAGTGCTGAAAAAGACGAACGTAGCTACAATGCATAAACGCATTAGTCATCCACCTCCAAGATCCCAGATGCGGCTGATCAAGAATGGCTGCTGATGAATTGATGCTGAGCGTTTTTGTGCTGGATTTCGTTCCTGACGTCAGGCCCATTACTCTTTCAATTTGGCTCGGCATGGGTCTTTTTCACAGATAACAAATACGGCCATTTCCTTGCTAATTCCACCCAGCCCCAGGTTGATCAATTCAGCGGGCCGCCGTACGGCAGTAAAACAGACAGTGACGCGAGTGTGAGACAGCGATGATGAGAAGCGGCACACAGGTGCTGCGCCTGCCTTGGATCCTTTCCTTCATCATGTCGCTTCAGCACCACGGCGCTTTCTTCTTCTTCAGGTTTCAAGCAGCTGTAGAGCAAAACTTGCATTTCATTCAGTTTTCTTTTTTTCTCACTGTGAAGTGGTACTAGACACCAAGTTGACTTTGCAAAAGGTTCAGTCGCACTCCTTCCCACTCCTTTTCCAATCCGTAAAATAATTTCTTTTCATTTTTCGTGATTGTTGTTGCTCAGTTCTTTCTGGTTATTTTGCTTGTCTAATATTGTTTTTATATCTGTTTTATTTTTTGTTTTATATGCCCGGAATAAAAATACGTGTATGACTACTACTAAGGTTCAGATCAGTAATATACATTGCTTGTGAGTAAAAGGTGGTCGGGCTGGTGGGGGTTACACTGACTCAGAGACAACGGGGTTTGAACCAGAAACCCTCTGATTACCGACACTCTTCCTCCATTAGGTGTGAATTACATAATGGGGGCGTGGCCAGTGCCATCAACTGTCAGGGTCAATATTGGGTCAATAACTGCAGTGAGAGGTTATTTTTATTCAGAATTGACAAAACATTTTGGGTCTGTCAGTTCCAACATTAAACATGGATTTCCAGTAATGGTTCAACTCACCTGATGACAGTCTGTGTTCCATTTATATTAAAAACAACAACAAACAAAAAAACCCAAACATTTATCTCTGCCTGCAAATAACGCTGACATTTAGAATGTGTGTGTGTGTGTGTGTGCGTGTGGCTTGTGAGTTGTTAGAGCAACAGCAATCAGGTGTACTGCCATCCTACAAGGGCCCAATTGTCCTGAAAATAGTCAGAAGTATCGTTGTATTCAGAGACAAAATAACATTACTCGAAATCCTCATCTGCTGCCGTGGCAACAAATCCATTATAGGTGCAAAGGTTGAGCCAAACAGTTCTAGTATCTAATCACAGGAATGTCGCTCCTGTGATTGAAGAACTGTATCATACATCACAGAGGACGTCGCAGTGCCTTAACAACGCAGTCAACACCATCTTATGGCACTTTCCTCCCTCTCTGCAGTCCAATGGCGCTAATGAGACTGTTAATATAAGTGGTTCCTGGTCATTACTCTGACGCTCAGGGTGAGAAAACAAACTAATGAACTGTGGGTACTTGCAGGACCCGATCATGACGGATCACAGTGGCAGTAGTGACAACAACGCAGCCGCACACAGCAACAGAAAGTGACTCTTCCCTTTCCATCACATTCTACATACAGAACTACATGTGCAACCAGCTCTCGTCCACTGTTTTCACAGTTCTCTGCCTCGACTGAACCTCTGTGTTCTGCTCCATTTTTCACTTCTTTAACTTAAATGAGAAAAGCTTCTTTTACTCACTCTTGTCTTCTTGACTCATGGCACCGTACAGTCTACAGCGTTTTAATCCACCTGCCTGGGTGCTGAAATAAAGTTGAACCTGCTGAGCGATCGCCGGGAGGATCTCATAAATTACACCGCATGTGAAGGAATAGAAAGCTTTTTTTTTCATGTTGTTTCTGCTTTTCAGCTGAGTTGTAGGTTTATGAGTTTATGATTCATGAGCACATTTACGACTGACTCTGGAATCTTTGCCGCACGTCGTCCCCATTCCACTGAAGACGTGATCTTTTTTTTTCTTTTCCTGTCAGTTTAATACAATTGAAAACGCTGCAGAAGGTTTACTCGTTTCAGCATTAAGAAACTAACTCGGAACTGCTTTCTGGAATGAGTAGAGGAGTGGGAGATCGACAAAACAGAACAACGACAACAACAAGCAACAACCACAAGTAATACAGTAAATCATAATTATCAAAGTACTCTGTCACCGACATCAATGAAAAACTAAACTGTAGTTTGCAAATACACAAACTCAGATCAGAGGTGACAAGACATTGCTGTGTATGAGTGAGTGAGTGTGTGTGTGTGTTGGAGGATGAAAACAATGTCTTGGCCCTGGATCTCTGTCGAGTCCGATCAGACCGTTTTTAACCTGCAGTTTGTAAAGTTCCGACATGTTCGCCAAATCCTTCAAACCCCGTGTTTGACTTCAGCCAGCTTGACACACTGCGCAGACACCAGTGGCCAGTGGCATCCGGAGCTGAACGGGGTCACTATGGCGACCAGCACGCCGCATCCCTTCCTCTAGTCGGTGACAGCTCATTTTCTGAGCTGCAGTTTAAGCAGTGAAAGAGCAGAGGGCTCTGTAATGATCAGCTTTTAGTGCTGCCATTGGGTAGCGGAATAAGCCATCAGGCATCATTAGGCCCCGCTGCGCAAAACAACCTCTCCACTCTGGTGCTCCCAGACAGGAGACCTCTCAAAAAGAAATATATCAGAGGTACTTTAGCGTATGTGTTGTGTGTGCCAGAATTGGGTCAGTGGACAAAGACTCGGCCTTCTGAAGCCAAATCTGATCCGGTAACAAATATTTACCCGTACCGTTATCTCCATGTTTTAAGAATCAAAGGCAGCGGCATCAAGGAGACACATCACAGGACAGCAGAGCCCGATCTGAGAGGCACTAATGATCTCTCAGCACTGAGATACAAACCTGCTGCGTACAAGCTACAGGTCCATTATTTCTACCGTCGAAGAAATGTTTTTGTTTTGTTTATTTACTTATTACTAGTTTCTTTTTAAAGGCCTCAGCTAGTCACTACCGTGCTGCGTTTCTTCAGTGATCTGGATACAACCCTTCGAAAATGTCACAAAAAGTTAAAAGCACTGGGCCCAGAGACACTGAGTTAATGGTATTTTGTACCTTCTCAATCCCTGTTTGACAATGTCCCCTCAGCATCTGTTAGCGCCAGCGCCGATGCTTCGGTGTATCCCAGTCACTCTTTTCATTTTTTTAACCCCTTTCTTTGGAGGCAGTTTGCAAGGCCTTAAATAATTCTAAAAAACTGACCTGATGTTTGGATACGTTTTGAAACAGGCAGTTGATTTTGTAGCAGAGCATCTTGTGCATCGTTGTAACTTTGCTGTGCAATTGAAAGAAATTCAAAAGATAAGGAAATCTGCTGGGCGACACACTGTCACACCTTCATAGAGAGAAGGTCCCTGGTTCGATTCCAGGCCTGGGGGTCGTTCTGTGTGAAGGGTTCAATGGGTAGTGACAGATGACCAGTAAACCAGGGCGTACAGCACACAATGATGTGTAAGGGGTTGGCAGCCTGTTATGAATCTTGGCTGAGGCGTTCCTGTGCATGTCTCCTCCGTAGCCCAAGAGAGGCAGAGAGGTGGAGGCAACCAGACGTTTCATTGCAGCAGCTGAGAAACAGGACTTGTTTCTAAAGAAAGAGAAAAAAAAAACTATCTCAGTGATCAGTCTATTCACAAAGGTGTACCGCAAGGCTCTGTACTCGGTCCACTGTTATAGTTCACCAGTTATGGATATAACCTGGTTCAAAAGGTGCCACATTCTTCTCTCCATTTGTATGCTGATGATACTGTATATTGCCACGCTGCATCTCTTATCCAAGCTGGTCAATTGTTACAAAATGCCCTTTTTGTAGGAGCTGAAACTTGTTTTTAATGCAGTTAAGACCAAAATGATGTTGTCTCCCTGAGTGTACATGCTGTGGATAATGATATGCAGTGACTGACTCGGACTCTGGATTGATGGCCCCTTGAATTTTAAACCACATGTGCTGAACCTTGTAAAGAAGTTGAAAACTGGGTTTTTGTTTTCAAAATAAGTTGTGTTGTTTTTTATAATGTAAAAAAAACTACTACTATGGTTATCTTCTGTACATGCATGCCTCTGCTTAGTGTCTCCATATGATTGATAGTTTGCCATTCGTCATTGAGGTTCATCACAAATTGTAAAGCCCTGATTCACCACTGTGCTTTGTACTCTACCCTGCTCTGGGAACACGCAGACTCAAGCATTGGTATAACTTTATTTATAAGGCAATTCTTGGTCTGCTCCCAAAATACCACTGTGTTTATATGAAACAGAAAAGTACCAGACAGTACTCTTTGCTTTCCCAGAGCTCAATTATGTTCTGATCCGAATGTGTGGACAGAAATTGGGTAAAGAACTTGTGGGTTTTCTGCTTTTTACCGCTTTCTTGTGTTTGTTCTTCTTTGTTTTGTTTTTACTGCTGATTGTCTTGGTCGCGCCGGCCGTGAAAAATAGATTGTTCGTCTTAGTGGGACTAGCCTGGTAACAGGTTACACCAACGTGTCACCCATACAGAAACACAGGTTTCGTCACCATATTGACATGAAACGTGAAAATATACGCCAATGATGTTTTTTTCTTTTTATCAGCTAAGATGTAAAATACACATATAGCACATTCATTTTACAGTTACTCACGATATTTTTTTATATTTTTAAACAGTTATCTGGGACCGATTGCATATTTAACACAAAAGCAGACGCCGCCTGTCACCTCACAACCTGAGCTCGTCTGTTCACACCCTTCCTGCAAAGCATCGGTGGAACAGGGGGTGTTAATTTGGCCTGTCCGTACCAATCGAGGCCAGGATGGGGAACGTTTGATGTAAAACCATTTCTACATTTTCACGAGCGTTGGATGAAAATTGGTCCTGGCGCTCCCTGAAACACGGAGGCAAACAAGGCAAAGAGATAGCGACGCTGACATTCTTTCTGAATTACTGCACGCTAAATTCAGACAAAATAAAAACTCCTCCTCCATCCTTTTCTCCGTCAGACTCATGAGCATTCAGCATTCAATTGTTGAACCCAAATGTTTTTGGGTTCACTCGTCTGTCTCTGGTTCTCTGTTCAGGTCCGGTTTTCCTTCATTTCATAGCCCGGTCTCGTTTTCTATTGACTCTGAAACGACACTGGGACAGATCCTAGTACACGGTTGTCACGTAATCCCCAAGATGTCGTGAAATGGAGCCTGTTCCTGAGGAAAGTGACACACAGCCACCTGGACCTGTCACTTCAGCCACTCACTTCAGTCATCTCCTGTGCTGAGAAGTAGTCGTACATCCCAGCCCACAAAATACGTGCTATTTGTACATCCTCCACTTTTGTCATGAAGTCTAAGTGCTACATCTGTCTATACTTTGGTTGCCAGCCATTCACTCCAATAGGAGAACACAGATTACGACAGATATCGTCTCCCCGTACTGTTGCTATTTTTTTTTTACTATTTTTTTCATAAAGATAAATCATCAGCAAATCAATCTGGCAGCATCTCTTTGTGGGCGATGAGCGGTCGATGCTGCGCCTTCACATGCCTTTGGCAGCTGCCGTCATACAAGGTGCCAACGTGCTCATCAGGATTAATTAGGGGTTCCGTGTCCCGTTCGGGTACGCCACGACAAAACTTGCTGTCATTCATCTGCACCACTGGAAACACTGAAGAAGGTACGAGAGCGTCCCC
>CAAKHB010007859.1:109364-136945 GCA_901007665.1 Aeoliscus strigatus
TGTTCAGGAAGGTGATGTGGAAGGAATCCAGCTGCTGAGAGTGAACAGAAGGTACACAGAGCTGTAGATGAGATAGGATAAGATAAGATGAGATAAGATGAGATAGGATAAGAGGAGATGAGATAGGATAAGATAAGATGAGATAAGATGAGATAGGATAAGATAAGACGAGATAAGATGAGATAGGATAAGATAAGACGAGATAAGATGAGATAGGATAAGAGGAGATGAGATAGGATAAGATAAGATGAGATAAGATGAGATAGGATAAGATAAGACGAGATAGGATAAGATAAGATGAGATAGGATAAGATGAGATGAGATAGGATAAGATAAGAGAAGAGAAGAGAAGAGAAGAGAAGAGAAGAGAAGAGAAGAGAAGAGAAGAGAAGAGAAGAGAAGATGTGGATCAAAACATCATAGCATAACATATGACATAATTGGTTTGACAAAACAGATACCAGCCAATCAAAGTGTGTGTGTGTGTGTTCATATGTACTGTATATATATAATGTATGTGTATATATGTGTATAAATATATATATATATACACATACATACACACACACGTGAGTCTGAGTACATCGGTATGTGTAAATATAGATAAAGTACTCTATCTATCTATCTATCTATCTATCTATCTATCTATCTATCTATCTATCTATCTATCTATCTATCTATCTATCTATCTATCTGTCTGTCTGTCTGTCTGTCTATCTATCTATCTATCTATCTATCTATCTATCTATCTATCTATCATATTTGCTCACAGTGACAGAGACCGAGAGCTTCCATTTCCTGGACCACTTACTGTTCCCATCCACATTTGTACTTTGATTTCTTCTTTCTCATTTCTTCTCATCTTTTGCTTTTTAATGAGTTTTACACCTTCCGGGTGTGATTTATTAGTGTGGTTGGGGGGGTGGGGGTGGGGCTGTTGGGGACTGTTAGCAGGAAGTGAACGTTTTCCAGAAGAAGTTTTTGCAGGGGGCTTTGCGGTCGCGTTGAGGCAGCGATAGCCTGTTGTACACCGCTCTCTCCTCCAGACGCGACTCCAGCGGCTCCTCCAGGTCCAGAGGAGCCACGTCCCCCGGCAGCACGTTGGTGTCCAACGCTCCGTCCAACAAACCCGACACCAGCTTCAGGATCAGCTCTTTGCGCTCTTTGCTGAACTCCTGTCCAAAAAAACCCCAAAACCCAACAACAACAAAAAACAGACAGGAGGAGGACATTATGGAAAATGGGTTCTTTTTTCAAAAAACACTCATAATTAACCACACATTTTTTGCATCAAAAGCAAAGTACATGTCAGAACAGATGAGTACAACAGATGAGTACAACTACATATTGTCAGCCTCTTAAGACAAGGTCACATTTTCACATTTTCACATTTCATGATGACGAGCTGACAGTTCTCCTCACCCTGTTGGCGTGGATGGAGCTCCTGTCGTCCCCGGGGAGCACGGCGGCTGCTCGGACACTGCACAGAGCCCCCATGAGAGCTGCTACCACCACCAGAAGATGCATGCTGTGACAGGAGCACGAGAGACGGACCACGGCTGCAGTCGCAGGAGGCTCACAGGAGTGTGTGTGTGTGTGTGTGTGTGTGTGAGAGAGAGAGAGAGAGAGAGAGTGAGAGAGAGTGTCTGATCAGCCAGAGTGCGGCTGATGGCAGCTGGTCACAAGACTTGGGACCCAGAGATGTTGCTTCTGCTCTTCCTCCAAAGTCCCAGACTCTTTTATACGTCTCTCTCCCTGTCTGCCGCTGACGTAGAGGGTGGTGGGTGTGTGACGGAGGTGTATGTGTGTGTGAAAGTGGGAGAGGAGGGGATAGGACAGGGTCAGGAGAGAAAGCAAATGGAACGCCTGAACACTCTGAACCTGATTCTGACAAATCGTGAGGCGCTCGTGTTCCCGTGATCGTCTGCAGCGGGGCAAAGTTTAACGTCAGCATTTAAGAACGACTCGAGGGGCCTCACAGAGGTCCAACAGACCAGGAGCTGACTTCTGGACGTGTTTGTCACTCGGCGTCGTCTCGGAGCGACACCTGAAAATGACAATCGACTCCACCGGGCTGCGTCAGTCCAAAGATTCGACAGAGCCGACGTTTGACTGGTTTCCAGGAATGAATTCAACAGAGCAGATGGAGTTCGACGCAGTTTAACTTCAATCTCACCTCAAAAAACCATCACGCTGTTTGTTAAAGCTCAGTTGTCAACTGTTTTAGGTCGATTCCGATGACAGACAACACACATTACACCGAGATCAGAACACAGGTCACACAAAGGTATTTATACGGTTATATACGTGACTAGTTTGTTTTTATAACCATACCGTGAGCATCTTCACCAAAACTGGAGGCTGATTAGAGTGTAAAAGACGCATTATTGTACAAAACAAGGTCTCTCCAAGGTCTGAGACGCCGGAAATAAGATGTTGCTGCTGGCGGAGAGCAGACAGTTAATTATACTCTGGGACTCCATGATCCGTATGTTCTGATGGATTTGTTGTGCTTTCATAACAGCTTTTGAGGTGTTTTCTTGACACACGACGACTGATCTTGAGATGGCCCGCAGCCAAACCAGAGATTAGCCGACAGTCGAAGCTGCTCGTCAGTGTGTTTGAAGCATCAGGGACGGATCTGCAGCCCATCACCCGGCGAGAAACTTCAAGCTGAGTGAAAACGTCAGCGGGAGGACTGGACCCTCTGATCTGATGAGGTCCGAGGACGTCTCCCCCCGTGGATTTCCTCGTGAATCAACATCAACAACTACGTAAAGGCTTCGAAAGAAAATGTTGACTGAACACCGAAAGTGGTGTGTGTGTGTGTGTGTGTGTGTGTGCAGTGGATGCAGGGTCATCAGCCCTCAGATACACTCAAAAGAGATTCAGTATTTGTAACTACTGACGGACAACAAATATCACACAGTCATTCATTCATTCATTCATTCATTCATCTTCTTCCGGTTGCACCGTTCACCCAGCTGTCAACGTGTGAACCCGTGACATAAACCTCAGCCCGCTGCTGGAGGCGGGAGGAAGCTGGAGTATCCGGAGAGAACCCACACAGACACGGGGAGATGATGCAAACTCCCCACAGAAAGACGAGAATCCAATCGAAACCACTAACTGAACCACGGACCTTCTTGTTACGAGGCTTGCTACTGCTCCACCGCGTCAATCCTAGAACCGATTCCGCCGCCGTGGCAGCTTGGTGACATGTTGAACAGACGGTGACGGCTCCCACAAAAATACCTGGAGATGATGAAAGTGAAGGCAACAGGGACGCTGCTTGAATCCCAAATTACAAAATAAATAACCGGAATGCGCATTCGGTGAGTGTGACTGAAATACAGGTAGAAAAGAGAAGACCTTTGGCCTCATTCTGACTTGGATTCAAATGTCTTTGGTTGTGAAACCGAGCGGATGATGAATGGGTGTTGAAGATGTTCTGGATTCTCTCATTTGCGGAGTTCATGATGGAGAAATTAATTTCCCTCTAACTCAATTCAAACTTCTGTGTTCTTGAGGGAAGAAACTTGTTTTTTCTTCATTCAACCTCCCTAAACCCTTGAACTGACAATATGGCTTAGAAAAGATGAAGATGCCACCTGGTGGCTGATTAATAAAACTGCATCAGGACCGACTGAAGTGCTTTGTTGTTTTTGGTCTGACAGAACTCATTACGTCCCAGTTGTTTCCACTGCTGAGGAACACTGCCATCAAATATTTCCAGGTTCTAAATATTCAGAGGTATATTATTAGTACATCAGCTTGAATAACATTGTGCCAGGACGCCTCTAAAGTGAAAAGCGGTGTGAAAAAACAGACACCGCACACTTTGTTATAGATTTATTACAGTTGATAATTCTTATAAAAAGAACATTGATCAGGTAACAGCCATGAACTTAAGTTGTTTGATTAGCGCTAAACAAACCAGTGACACGTTTCCATTGAGAGTAGGATGCAGTACAACTCAGCCCACAAGCCGCCAGTATTCAACACCACAAACTGCAACTTAGAACTGCATCATGCATTTTTGGGTTTTTTTTTTGTAACACAAATCGTCTTCCATAATTCACGTCATTTAAACGTTACAACATGCAGCTCCTCCGAATTAACAGTCAAAGTGGAACGCGTTTTAAAGGGATCAGAAGTACACGATAATACTCACAGATCAAGTTCCATTGTCAACGACCAATTTGAGGCACTACAGTGTTCATGTTTGTGCAGAGGAGACAGTATTCTGAATAGGACAGCGTTTTCTTATGAGCACAAACAGTAATAAAAGAGCAGCAATACATTACATATACATACACTATATGGTACGTAATATATTGCACGATGTAGACGCAGTGATTCCAATACAGGGTGAGGATTCAGCATGAGGTCAGGTTCCATGGCAGCGCTCTTCCCTCACTTCTTCAAATGCTCCACGCGAAAAGCCGATAAGATAATTACGTCATAAAAATGAAGAGTCGGAAATATGACAGGAAGAAACAAAACGCTCGTTGTGTTCCAGGGCAGAAGGAAGGAAGTAGAGGACACGTCAACACTTTCTGTGGGGGAACCCAAGGAGGAAATGTTCTCTGTGGAGCTGAACCTGCCGATTGTTGAGGAGATGAAGCTGTGGAACGAGGTCGTATGGAGAGCCAGACGGGTCGGGTCGGGTCGGGGCAGGTCATGCTTCATGGAGCGCCTGGCAGTGGGAGAGAACATTCCAGTTTGAAAACACGTTCATGTACAAACATGAACATTGTACGTGTTCTCCAAACTAGAAAAAAACATTGTGTTCATCCATTCGATCTCCTCTAATAAATTCACTGATCATCAAAACATGACTTTGTCTAATAGTCAGATAGTCATTTCAAAAAATCATTAGCAACCTTGTTACACAAATCATGACCTCTTAGCTCTAGTTTCTCTTTCTGTTCCTCACTTCCTTGTTTATTTCATTAGTAAAACAGAAAAACAAACCTGGGTGGGCTCCAACCCCCGACCTTTGGGTCAACAGACAGACCCGATAACCACTGCTCCACAGAGACAGTCCACTGCGGCTATAGTGAAAATGTCCCGATGTGACACTGAGGAAGAATCCCTCAACAGATCCCTGGATCCAGATGGTTCCAGAACACCACCAACATGTAATCACCTGGTCCTGGTCCGTTAGCAGCAGATACTCAACATTTCATCAAATGACTGTTTTATTGTTTTATTTATTTTATTTATTTATTAGTGTTTTTATTTATTTTTTTAAATTATGTTTAAAAACATAATTATAATTGCCCCAATATGAGGAATTATGACGTCACATGTCATCATGGAATCAACCAGCCCTTTAACGTCGTAGAACATAAAGACTTTTGTCGGCTTGTAAACACTTGGAGCCACCGTTCGGACTTCAGAGCTGTCGCCACTTTTCCGACGTGTGTTTACCAGAGAAATACGACGTGATCGTCACACTCCATCATCCACTGATGGATGGAGATAACGACATCAGCTTCACTGCTGATTTATGGACGTGTGCTGTCAGCCCTGTTAGCTGAAGTTTTCATTTGATAACTCAAATGAAGGTGCTCTAAGTAAATAAAGAAATGTGCATTTCTAGAAACAGAATGTTTGCTGATTTTGATGTTAATCATAGTGATGTCAGTGTTCTAATAAGTTATATCAGTATTGGTCAGGTATCAGAAAAAAGAAAAAAAAAAACAGTTAACGTGCATCTCTAATCGTTTTGCTGGCAAAAACAGAACCTCCATGGCAGAGGTGAAAATTCCTACTTGAGTCATTTAACAGCCCTTACCTTTCTCGCAAACTCAGGGAGGACGAATGATGCTTTGTGGATTTCTGTGTTGTAATATTTAAGGTTCATGCTCTCCCGTTCTTCTTTCGACAGCTCTTTCAAGGGTTTCTGGAAGTTTGTGTCCTAATTAAAGAAGGGAAGGGAGGCGTTTCAGAGTTATTGTCCTGCAATCAGCCACTGGCATTAACAGAGAAGCAGCAGCAGCAGCAGCAGCATGAATGGAGACGGACAACAACACTTACAGGACTTTTACTGCAGAGCATGAATCCAATTTGGCCACCGGGATAAGATGGGATGGTGCTGTAGGCGTAGTCCACCACTGGGAATAAGGTCTTGCAGAAGGTTCGCATCTCTTTTATCAGCTCCAAATGGATCCACTGACACTCGCCTGCAGAGTTGACACATGAACGGAGGGCACGAATAACAGACGCTGGAAAAGGAGCTGTCAGTTTTCATTTATGGGGCTTCTCCAGCACAGCTCCACTCGACTGATAGACGTACGACACAAACGTTATGTCGTTTCATCAAAGGCCGGTGGTTCATCGACCAATTGGCATGTGCGGTACGTGACGTTCCAGTGACTTGAGCTTCAGAGAATTTGAAATTTATCGCTGGTTCATTTTCAGTGAAACGTTCCCAAACTTTCTCCATTTGCTCGTGGGGTGTAATGACCTAATCGATTACGTCGACTAATTTGCTGCCGCTCAAATTTGTTTATGTGTTCATGTCACGGTTAAAAAAAAAAAAAAAAAAAAAAAAAAACACTGTCCCAAAGGAACTGTAATTGAAAAGAAGCTGAGTGGAACCAAACCGAGTAGAGCCGAGCTGGAACTGTGTCGTGGAAAAGTTAGTCATTAGTTACAGGTCAGATCCTTGACACTGCAATTACTCAGCATTTTTCTAAAGTCAACGCAGTGCTGGAATACAAATACCTTGGGAGCAAAGAATTCCTCCCTTTGTCAGCGCGGTTTTCATCAGTTGGTAGTAGCTCTCCTTGAACAAACTCTCCGCAGGGCCTGAAAACATAAAACAAAACACAGAATGGAACTGACACTCAAAGGTTGGCAGAGTCAGATATCACCCCACTTCCAAAGCGTCTCTCACCAACAGGGTCGGAGGAATCGGTAATAATAATGTCAAACGCATCCTGGTTCTGCTTCATGAACTCAAATCCATCTCCAACATGAAGGGTGAGCTTGGAATTGAAAAAGCCTTTGGCCATCCCTGGGAGGAACTTCTTGGATACGTTGATGACATCCTGAACGGGACGAACAGATGTGACCGTGGTGTAACATGAGGCAAAACCAGAAGCAGCGGAAATCTGTCGCCTCGTCAGTGTCGCTGGTCCCACCTCATCGATCTCACACAGCACCACTGATTCCACCTGGGGGTTCTTCACCACTTCCCTGAGCACACCGCCATCTCCTCCACCGATGATCAGAACCTGGTCAGAAGGGTAAAGCAAAATAAAGGATACAGTCAAACATAAGATCACATATTTCCCAACAATGAACCAGACCTTCTTTGGACATGGATGGCTGCAGAGGGGAAGGTTGGCAATCATCTCCTGATAGGCAAACTCATCTCTCTCTGTGCACTGGATCACTCCATCCAGCACCAACACATTGCCGTAGGTTTTACTGAAAAGAAAAATACAACAGCAGTGTGAGGAACATTTGAAGTCTTACTCACTACAGCAGTAAGTAACATGGAAGGGTCGTCGCTGCACCGGTTATCTATGAAGGATTAATGACCAATCCGAGGCTAACTTAGCTTGGTTATTAGCTAAAAGTGTCAGCCTCAGGTTGCTCATTCATTGCTAGTACGTGCTACTTGCTAGCCACGTTAGCCAAGTCGTGAAGAATGCGGTGCTCACCTTTTGAACACCAACACATCTTGAAATTTGGATTTCTTTTGGTAGAGGACCTCTTCCACCTGGAGACTCGTTGCTTGCCCCGGCCATAACGTACTTGTTTCCGTGAACCAGCCGTCTTTGATGTTGTCCATGTCAGCTGCCACAGAGCACAGTCCAACGTGTTTTCAAGTGTGTTGACGTGAATCTCCACAAAGCTCAGACAGACACTTGGTGGACGTCTGACAGCCGTACATACATGCTGCTTCCCCCTGTAGCGAATAGTTGCTGCTGACGTAGGTGACTGGCGGATAGACGGACCAATGGGGGGGCAGGATTCACCGTATAGTTTGTATGCCTTCGCACCACCGGAACCGCCTTGCAGCCCACGTGTAAGGACGGGGGAGTGTCACTGCGCATGCGCGGATTGTGGAACTTTTGTGTGAGGCTCAGCGCGACCATTTTTGTTTTCGATTGAATTTCTTCCTTTACTCAGCGGCCTGTCGTAGTAATTCCGGCTGGCAGATGCTATTTTTATTTTACCAACCTTAATATCAATTGATATGAAGTGTTAAACCTCAACTCGGAAGTATCATTTTTGCCACGTTGACTATGCTACTACATGAAAACTGAATAGGCACTATTTTGATATAAAATATTCTGTAACAGGTTAGAGCAATTTGATTTTAGTTTGTCTTATTTTTCGTCTTATTTTAGGTGCTTTGTAAAAATGACCCCAAAAAATCCTTGACTATACGAGTAGTAAATAATAACCATGTTGTCATAGGTTTGCACATTTTTTTCTGTGCTACAAAACAGCAATTTTGGATTGCTGGACCAAAACTAACCTGAAGAGCAGAGTGCACACATGCATAACACACATACAACCCTTCAACGGTATTTTAATCTGCTCACATGAGCCCAAAAACTTGTGGGATCCACTTCAAATTTTCACTCAAGGTGACTGTGGCAGAGTCGTCCTCTGAGATTATGTGAATCCTGATCAAAGTCTGGACCCCGGAAGTGTTTTTCCATTTGTAAGTAACACATTGTGCAGGTGTGTGCGGCTGTTGCTGGGCCTGCTGGGAGTGGTGGCAGGTGATCAGGAGAGAGAAAGACTGGAGAAGCAGAGGAGCCTTTGAAGTGTAAAACCAGTCAGACGGAGTTGTTGTCAGCACTTCACAATCCTGTTTTCACTGGCTGGATTTGCATCACTGCTGTCAATGGTAGATATTCAATCATCACTTGTGTCGTGTTTATATGTCCGGATAATGTTTGGCAGTGGTCTGTGAACATAGGTGGTGGTATGGACTGACTGGATGTGTGTGTGATGTAATTATTTTTTTAAAATCATATTACATGCCCATCATAGATCTCACACCTTCAAGCATCCACAGCAGTTCTGTGACACAGTGTTTTCATTGGACACACATATATATATTAAACACCTCATGAAGGTATTTCGAAACTTCTGAGTCTGGCTGTGAATTTGGTTTCAGCTTCTTTGCTTGCACTTGAAGACTAGCTCCAACATCAGCGTGACGGTTGTAAAGAAAGCTCTCATCCTGATACCGATCAATTAAAAGAAAAAAAAAGCGTAAACAAGACTGTCTCCCTGTAAAATCATCTTTAATAAAGTGGACTGCGGTTTTGCGTATTTACATCCACAGATGAAAAACAAATTTAAATACTGATTCAAAATTGAAGGAAAGAGGACGAAAGAACGTTTTACAATAAAACGGCGTTGAGACGTTCTATCTTTTGGGCCAGTTATGCCGGAATCCTCTGTGGAGAAGAAAGAGAGAATAATTTATTGGGATGTTTGAATGTGAAAAAGCAAAAAACAAACAACAACAAAAACTGAACTGCATCGGATGAATGTACCTGTCAGATCGTCCAGCCAGATACGACATACTTCGATTTCCAGCTCCTACATTTGATTTTTGTCCCATGGAACCCTTCTGCTGGACACAAGAGGAAATCAATTAAGAAATAATATGTATATGAATTCACCTCCCCCCTCAGTAAATAAACAAATACCTTTTTTTTAAAATCACGGCTTTGTCGGTTTGGATCAAACTGTGTGTTGTCCTTTGATTTGGAACCTGAACATGAAAAGAGGGAAGTTGAAACACTTACAGTTAATTATAAATAGTTTAAAAAGGATTTGTGTGATGCCGGCTAAAAAAAATGTTCTCACCTGCGAAGACTTTGAGGTCGGACTGACTGTAGTCGAATGGGGTGAAGCTGTCCTGAGGAGGGGGTTCCGTCTTCTGGGGCTTCTCCACAGATTTCATTAGTTTCTTACTCGGTTTGGAAGTCGACTCTCCAACTTCACTGGCGACTCGCTCTCTTTTCCTCCCCTCACCTTTTGCAGATTCCTAAAGCAGACAGCCAGGTATGTTCAAATCGGTACAATACAAATGCTACACATTGTTCTAAGAAGCTGCAAGAATTTTCTAAAAATGTATTACTTCATGTAAATTCATTTCAGGGACATGATGCAATGTGATGCATGGGTTCTGATGGAACAACTGGACTGGTCAACGGTAGTTTATGAACAATCCTCATGCCAGAGTTTCCATTAAAAATGACTTCAAACTGAATTTACTGACTGAAGTATTTTTCTCAAAATGGGGTTTAATCATCTGTATTTAGCTAGATTTTAATTTGGTGATTCAAATCAGCTTCACTGACTAAAACCAGAAAAAGCATGTCCTGATGACATCGCAGAGTGCCGGCCTCTGATTGGTCTCTACAGATAGAGGGCGGTCCCTACCTTCAACGCAGGAGTCTACCCTCAGTTTTAGTGGCGACAGCAATTCACTTCTTTATTCTTTGTTGCGTTCCCATAGAACATGGTTGATATACGCAAAACGCACACTATGGTTTCGCTCTCTGTCACAAAAATCCACAGTCACAACTTCTCCATCTCCTCCATTTTCCACATTGTTTGTCACAGTAAAAAACAAAACAAAACAAAAAACTGCTGTCGCAGCTGTGACATCAGCACCCACATCAAAGAGGAACTGATTTGTTAATGGAAAAGCGCCTGAATGGAACCAGACAGAGCAGAGAAGAGCTGGATATTAAACAACTTTTCAATTAAGCTGCCATCCCACCGTGGACGACCGTGGTGCTACTCATTGTGTGAACTGACGATTGACGGCTGAACGTTCCTGCAGAGAAGGGGCTGGAGGAAAGTGGTGACCGTACTGTCTGATCTCCTGCGACGAGGACCAAAGTTCCCGAGACGTTTGTCAAACTGAGCATTCGAAAAAAGGAAATCATGTGGCGCTAAAGTGCAGATGAATCATCGGTTCAAAGGGGTGCTGGGCAAAAACCCAAAGGCCCAGAGATACGACTCCAACGGTTGGCTTTAACACCAAAGTAACTTTTGGTTTCCATGGAGAAGGAAAAAGTGTCTCCAGTCTCATGCTGCACATTCTGCTCCCGCAGGCATATCATGAGACAGATATAAATACTCAAAGGGCACATCGTGTCGGTGCAGCAGCCTGATAGAAATCCAAGAAATCCAACAGGCTTGCTTGTGAGTCACCGTATTTATGTGTAGCATTACCAGCACGTCTTGAGGAAATCGGGGGCGCTGCAGAGGGTGAAAGCACTATCTTTAAAAGTGTTGCAAAAAGGCTCTTGGGGGAGAATAAATCAGGTTTTGCCTAGATTTGTTTTTTTCCTTCCTTCCCAAAAGGGACTTCCACCGTGAAGCTCATAGAGCTGACAAACCCAATCCGAGGAGGAAAAGACGAGGCGGAAGGACAAGAGAGCAAATGACTCACCGCTGCCTGCTGGCGGACAGTCACCACGTTCTGCAGAGACTCCTGGTAGCTTTGTTTCATCTTCTTTCTTTCCTCTGTGGAGAGAAATGCAGCACTGAGGACGCTGAGGACGCCTGCGTCATGTGTCCAGTACATTTTGGTAAATTCAACTTCTTCACCTGATGCTTTCTTCGCTCGCTCTTTTGCTTCTTCCTTGGCTTTTCTCTTTGACTCCAACTCCTTTTGTTGCTGTTCAATACTTTGCAGTTTCCATCGTTTGCTGATCTGGGAGTGACGAGTCGATCCAGGTTTGAGTTCGTCATCCGACTCCATGCTCAAACAAACAACGGTTCTGGTTCCGAGTTGACTTACCTCGAATATTTTTGAGGACGGGTCGAACTTGGCGTTCTTGTTCACATGCACATCACTAGACGGTAAATACTGAAACGGCAGAGGAGGACAACGTTTGTCTATTTGAGTGGAATCTATGAACATGTCTGATGGTTATTCACTCTTACCATTCTGAAGGGGTTTTCAAAAGCCTCCATGATACGTCTGGCTTTCATTTGAGCCACGGAGAGGGAATCGGTGCCATTCGTGGATTCCAGCTCCTTGAACAAACACATTATGAACTACTGACCTTATTTCATTCAGACTGCATCTCTTCAGAAAGTACACAAAAGGCTGATTTCTACCTCAAAAAGTGTGATTTTGGCCGACGCTGTGAGACCACTGTTTTTCTCTGCATCAATGTCCATTTTGTGGTCGTCATCATCCAAGAAGAGCAGCCCTTGTTTAACGGGAAGTTCTGAAAAATAAATGTTAGGTGACTAAAACGCAGCATCACCGGGACAAAGAGGGATAAACGCACAAGTAATACGCTCACCATCCACAGACGGGTGGGGGAGGGTGCTCTCCGGGACTCGGGACGTGTCATGAGGACCAAACAAATTAACTTCCAGCTGAAAAATTAGTCAACACCACGCAGGTTCTTCAATAACTGTCAGCCTATACAGTTATACGCTTTGAGCATGACTAAACACAATTTTATTGCTTTTCATCGACACAAAAAAGTTCCAATGTGTTTTACATGTGTTTTGTATGCTCTGTGGAAATTGGTGAATCCAAGCCATGGCTAAACGCCAAAACAGATCGAATCCTATCTTTAGCGTGACAGCTGAGACTGTCGCTCCAGAGACGGCGTGAACACTAAAACGGACGATTGATCACCCAAGACAGAGGATGCTTCCATCAACACAAGAATTAACCATCATTTTTACAGACGACAGAAATTCAGCGACCGTCTTTGGCCTTCGTCTCCTCATTTCATGCTCATTTAACACTGATGTGCGGACGAAAATGACACCGCAGTCCAGATAAGATGTGGGAAGTGGGAAGAAAGAGCAGGGCGGCGCGACCTGCAGCGCAAAAGTAAAATTGGAGTTTCAAACAAGTTTTGTCTGTAAAGCAGGACGTGCCTGGCACAAAAAGCCTGCGGGGCGGAGGAGAGTCAGCACTGTGTGGTGGAAAGGCAGCATGAAAGCATCTGAGTGTGTAAACCAACCCTTTTAATGGGTGTGAGTCCTTTGTTCTTCTGCACCGCAATCTCAGCCTGTGTCGAGTGCAGAAAAGAAGTTAACAAAGCAAAACTCCAAACAGATCTGGACAACAATCCCTTTCCACCATTTGGTACCTTGAGGAGCGGCATGTCTCTGGCTTCCTGCACCAACAAATGGAGCTCATTGACCTGCTGCCTCACCAGCGGGGGAACGGGGTTACAGCAGGCAATGATGCCCTGAGGCTCCCTGACAGTTTGAAGACAAAAACACTGAGCTGAGATTATGAATAAAGGAATTCAATTGACATGCATTGGACTGGAAACTGAGAGTAGAAGGCAGAGAGGAAATGCAGTCAGCTTACTTCGGGAGCTCCTCCGATATTTTTCTCAGCATATGAGTGGGCAGCACGTATCTGAGCAAAATCAACACAAATGCGGTGAAAAACACTGTGCACATTGTCACTGCGTATTGCAGCGTGTCTGGAAACAGCTCCTGCAGATTTGCGGACCACTTCCTCACCCGGTGCTTTCATCCTCCTGCCTGGCCAGCCGGTCCCTCCAGGCAAACAGCAGTCTGAAGGCAGTGAGCTGCTGGGTGTTGAAAGACTTTTTCTGCTTCCTCTGCAGCTCCAGGTAGGAGTCCTCGGTGAATATCGGCTTCATGTATTTCTGCACGGAAGGTGAGCATACGACACGAGTCATGACAGATATTATGCTGCATTCAGAAACAAGGAAACGGCAGGCGTCTGCTGGACGGAACGGTTTCTATGGCGATGTTGTATTGTCTACAGTAAAAACAATATACAAAAATATTGTGTTTTATTCTGTGTTACTATCATAGCAATAGATCTAAATATTGCATCGCAAACTGAAACCACGTCACATCCGCTAGTGAATTCAGTGGCGGTTAGATAGTAAAAGTTGAAAACAGCGTCGCCGTCTGCCGCCCTCGCCAGTGTTTTACCGTCCTTCACTAAAATCCTGACAGTCCAAAATCCAAAATTCCTTCTTGTGTGAGATGTGAGCAAACCTTCAGGGAAATATCTTTGCTCTTGTTCCAAACACTCTGCAGCAGGCCGGGCTGGCCGTGGTTGAAGTCCAGCAGCTGCGCTCTCATGCAGTCGTAGATGTACAGGAGGTAGTGGGTGTCTGTCCGTGCGTACTCCACCATCTCCTCTGGCAACGGGCTGCAGCAGCAACACACAGGAAGGGTCAGTGTTATACACATACACAACCTGAAGTAACCCCTGAAAATTCTAATTTCAAGCGGCTGCCGGTCATCACCGTACCGAATCCTCCAGTCGGCCAGCTGGTAGCGTTTGTCTGCCTCCACTTTGCAGAAGTGTTGGAGCAGGTGGTCGAGGGAATGTCTGGCCAGGTTCAGGGCTCGACTGGCCTGATGCGTGTCGAACATGTTGACGACATACAAGCCAAAGTCTCTCTGGAGCCACTCGATGTCAGAGTCCGCTCCGTGAAACACCTGAATAAAAAAAAAAAAAAAACACATCTGACTATTTCAAAACAGAAGGCGACTTCTCAGATAAAGTCAATGACAAAGTAGGACATTTACATGTATGTACTGTATCCATATTTTTAAATGTCACATCAGCTTCAACAACAGTTTATAGAAACTACGGGCTGTCGAAACTTACAAGGGTCTATGATTCAAAGTCTAGAAATTTGACATTATCAAGGACTTAATTGTAACACTAAAGAATGACAGATCCTCAAGTGGACAGCCAGGATTTATCTGATATTATCATTATTATCAATGAGCTGATTCAGGTGGATGCTCATTTACAATGAGGTCCAAAGTAACGAGGTTGGACCGCTGCATTTTCATCATCTACCTGGAACACTAGTACCAAACTCCACTTTAAAACGACCTGCTGAAAAGCGGACATTTTTAATTAATAATAAATTTAATAAGTATTTAATAATAAATACTTTAACGATAGCTGGGTCAGTGAAGGTCTCGTTCAGGATGTACATCTCGCTGCGGAGCTCCAAGGTGTCGATGATGAAGTCCTGCTCTCTGGTGGAGATCTGCATCAGACTGGTGAGGCCCAGGAAACTGCGGTAGGAGTGATGCTGTGAGAAAGAACCAGACAAATTAAGGGTTTGTAGTCTTTTAAATCATGGCTCGAGACATAAACCAACACATTTCGGACACTGTGTGAAAAGACTTGCAATGGTTTTAATTGTTAGTTGGCATTTATAAACTCCACCAAGGAGGTTTTTTTTTACCATCTGTTTGTTGACAGAATAACACAATAACCGAAAACGTGAAATGTTCAGTAAATACTGATAATGGACCAGGACCAGATGTTTAAATGCTGGTGGTGTTCTGGAACCATCTGGATCCAGGAATTAGTTGAAGGATTCTTCCTCATTGTCAGATAGGGACATTTTCAGCATCTGTGTCTAGAACTCCACAATAGATAGAATAACTATTTGACTATTAGTGACAAAGGCATGTTTTGATGATCAATGAATTTATTAGAGGAGATACATTAATGGAAGAGGATGGAGAATGGATTTGGATGAGGTCTGAGCTCTCCTCGTTGTACCTCGAGATCCACTGCAAACTCAGACAAACTGCTCAGCTTCTCATTCAGAGCCACCAGGTCCTCCAGTGTGTCTATGAAGGAGCAGTCTGTCTCAGCTATCGGCTTGTACATCTAATGACACACAAAAAAATACAAAAATGACACTTATAGTTGATTGGTGCTCGACAATGACATTATCACACCACAGCATCTCATCTACCTGAGGTTCTGGCTTGGACAGAAGACTTTCTGGAGTTGTAAAATGATCCAGTTCATATTTGTACGGGTGGGCAAACCTTCAGGGATTAGAAGTCAGATTTGAGATGCACACTAAGAGAAAGGAGGACTGGCCTGATGGACAAGTCTCACATGTCGTCGACGGGTTCCTGAGTTCTCTGCTGGTGAATGAAGTCAGCAAGAGCAGCCGGGACGTCCAGGTCCTCTGGTCTTTCTTTACTGACTTGTTTGTTGGAGAAATCTTCAAAGAGTTAAAAGAGTTAAAAAGGTGACAGATGTCATGAAACAGGAAGAAGGAGAGGTCTTACATGACGGGAGAGGTTTTGTTGCATTGGGCTTGATGAAGATCTTAGGAACAAACGGTGTGTTGCTGTTGTCAACTTTCTCCTTGAATTTCATCTGAGGCCTCGGAATATTCTTGGCGTGGAGCAGTCGGAATGTCTCGGAGCGACTGCCAGAGCCTGAACCCTGATAAATGAAAGGAAATTTATGTGTCATCATCCTTTTTTCTTTTTTTTTTAAATGAATGGTGCTTTATGTGCTTCAATTCCTAAACTATCACATCATGTTTGAGCCCAAACACATACCGGCTTCCTCACAAACAAACTGACAGGTTAATTTACCAACCTTGCGATTCCAGCTGGAAACAACAATCTTGGGAGGCTGAAACCCTGCAGGCATGACAGGCTGCTGGCTCCGGTTCAACCCATCAGCCTCATCGAGAAGAATCCCCTAGAAAACAGATGCACGATGCTCAGCTGGGCTGGAAAAACCTCTTTTATGCAGATTTATGTGTAATATGGGGGGGGGGGGTCCTACCACTCTTTCGAGGATGACATCGTTCGAGTCCACAACCAAGTCAAATCTCTCCTCCAACCCTGTGAGCTTGTTGCGATCTCTCATGAGAGATCTGCAGTTGTGATGGCGCATTACATCACTCATACTGATGTAGAAACACAGTGAAGGGTTAAATTAATCAAATGCACATGTATGTAGGTAGTCAAAACTAACGACATAAATTCTGTTCTGTGTTGTGCAACATCTACATGTCTTAGACCTTTGATTCGAGTATATGCTGAACTGTAATGCGGTGTACCTAATATTTTGCCTCTCACATTTTGTGTGAAGGGGTTACACTGAGGCTTTCTTCCACACATCAAGGTTCATGAAAAACTTAAGCATATAACCCTTGTGAAGGGAAGTGGGTTGTTGTTTTACACTGCAGCAGTTCTATCTACGAAAAGTGGGCCCAGGGATTCCCAAGGACCCAAAGATAATAAAAATAGACGGTTCTAGAACTCTCATTTTCATTCTGTTTCTTCTTTTGGTGCCCTGTAAGTCAATCTGAGTGATGCCTAACACAATAGTAAAATCATATACACAGTTTTTTCTACATCATGTTACATGCCACCTGAAGATTTTGTGCCATATTGCTGACCTCCATAAGGAGGATGTTCAGGTCATCTTAACTATTTTACAGAATAATCTCGGACGGACTGTAAAACCAATACTCCAGCATGTAGTCTGGTGCATCACAATAAAATATGGAGGTCTGAGAGACTTGAGTCAGAAGTAGCAACACTTTATTATCTACTCACCAGCGTAGGAGCGTATCTCCTTGACTTTCACAGAACTCCTGGAAACCTGGGAAGCTCCGATAGAAATCATACTCGTCTCCAGTTTGAGGCAAGCTGGCAGATGCTTTGGTGGCTGATAGTACAGCACCCAATCCATACTGGAGAGGAGAAAGAAGAAAGCATTTTAGTCATGTAAGACAGAGAGTATAGAAGAATCATCTTAATGTAATTTGAGGGTCTTCAGGATGAGATGATGATGTGAGCATTTAAACAATGTCAGCTGATCCAATTCTTTTACTGACTGAAAATCAGCAACTGATTTGAAAGTTCATCTTAGAATTTATTTTTCTTCCCTCTTGCATAACTCCAGTTGTCTGGACAGCATGACTCTTTGACCGTGGACAACTCCAGATTATTCTACCGCTGGCACACCACCAGGGGATGTTTTCTTTCCTCTTTCTTTAAATAAGAAAATACGAGTGGTGTAACAAAGTCATGCTACTGCTACGAGGACCAGGGTTAACAAGTAATTTAAAGTTGTCTTCATTCCTTTTGGGTCTCACATGAGGAAAACACTGATTCCGGAAGTGTGAAGTCCCCAAATATGCAAAGGAGAAGATGATTATTACTGCCATCCAATAACAACTGACAGATTGTACATAATGATGCAGTAATGTCTGATTATAGCTGAACCAAATTGTGAGCGTCATTAACTTTCAGCAATGTCTGTACATGCAAAGGAGGGGTAAGAAATGAACAAAAGAAAAACTGAAGCTTTATTTCATGTTCCATAGTCGTCCAGTGGATTTAGGAAACTGGCACTAGAGGTGGCTAAAGGTAAAATGGCTAATGGTAAAATGTGGATGTCAGTGATCCAGTAGTGGAGATAATTCAATAGTAGAGAAGTCACTTAGTCAGGGATTCAACGCTGTTGAAATGGGGGTGAAACATGTTTGTGTGTGTTTTCTCGAAAGGAAAATACCATGGAAGAAACATATAAGCTAGCTGGGGACGCACAGTTCAACTGTCGTAACACTGTCTATACGTTTAATAACTACCCTTTACCGTTCCGTCTTAGGTGTTTTTGTTTAGAACCAATAACTCGACTGGAAATAATAGGGCCAGGTTGTTGGGAGCGAACAAGCACGTCCACGTTGTTGCGCTGGCTGCTAGCCTGAACTCCAAAGTCAGCTTTCTGTAGTTCACTTACCTTGACGAAGGCATCGACGTCTTTAAAACCGGGAACCAGCTCCTTTTTTTCTTCGTCGGTGGTGTCTGGGTTACTGTCTTCAGGACAATTGTCAGTGGATTTTTTGCTCTTAGTTGAATTCATCATCAGGTTGGGTGTTTGGACATGTGAATGAGCCACAGGAAACGGACGTCTCCTTGTTGTTCCATTTGGAAATGGCGCGCAGCGCCACCCAGCGGCGCGGAGTGCACAGGCATCAACATGATACTGCAAGTATCCACATCCAAAGCTTGATGTGTTTATGTCCGCATTTGAAAAACAGAAAGGGGACTTTTTTTTTTTTTATCTCAAAAGGATTAAGAACATTTTCCCCACAATCACATTCTGTCCAAAATACAACACAACAGACAAACACAAAAAACAGTGGATAATAAAACCAAATTGTGTATTGACAACGCTCTAATTCCCTTCAGATAGTAAGTGGTGAAAAGAGAATAACTTGTCCAAGTTTAAAAGCCTTTGCAGAGAACATCTTTGTGGTCAAGTAATTCAATAGACTGTTTTCTCAGTTTTTGTCTGATTATTGAAATAGTATGTATTTAAAAACACCCCTAGATATGACAGAAGGGCACGGAAATGAGTATCTACAGTAAAACTAACTTTCATAAATTCATAAATTTCATAAATGATTGTTGTGACATGCAAATGTAGGGGAGCACTTACAGAAGATTCTGTATCAGAAAGTTTAATATTCAAGTAAAGTACATTGAAAATTGGAGAAACAGAAAGCAAATGTGAGTTCATGATTAGAAATATTTCACATAACTATGTAAAATAGTTCTGTCACAATATGTACATGTACTTATATACAGAGGTGTGTGTATTGTTTTATTGTTACTGGGACATTTCTGTATCACACCGAACACAAAGTTTACATGAATCTTGTCCATTTGTCTGCATTGTCAGAAGCAGTTTGTGTGTAACTTCAGTGCACTGACTTCCCATCTTCAATCTAACCAGGGTGTTGCACAAGGATGCAAGAACCATGAGGGGGCAGCATTGAAATTCTCACTCATCAGCAGCAGCAGCAGCAGCTTTTCCACAGTATGTGTAATGTGTTTGGGGGAATTTGAGAAGTAATGTACACCAATCACATCCAGTGGCTCTGTTCGCACCATCCAAACCCTGATGTGCCCAAAGTATTTTGCATTTTCAGCAATAAAGGTGACAGAGTCAGTGAAGGAAAGCAACATAACAGCATCACATAAACATTCTTGCCCTGTTGGCAAAGGAGAGTTACAGCATGCCAACGTTGCAATTCGGTGGTCAATAACATGTGAGGAGCTGTTGCTGAGGTATTGACACACCAGCTCATTATGGATGATCTGTTGTGTGCAGGGAGAAACCTCGCTTTTCTTCACTTCCCCTGCGTATTGATCTTCTCACAGCGTCCTCTTCCTCTTATTATCTTAAAAGCATCTCTGCAACACTGCCTCAATCAATATTTCACAGTAGCGTTCCATGTCATTCCTGGTTTTGGAGAAAGTACCTGAAATTCAGCAAATACATGCAAGACCAAATCCCGTTGCTGCAGACAAGCAATAAAAATCAATCTGCACCATTCAGTTATGTACTCTTTTAGACATCACATGTGATGTTAATGTCTGAAGCATCTAATCCGATGTGATGTAACTGTTTTTTATGAGGTAGGAAAATGGTAAATGCATCAAAAACCTTTGTGAATGTGCACATTAACCACGGAATGGGACATTACTGTTGCCATTCATGCTCATTTCTCAGATTTTTCATACAATTGTGCATTTTATGGCTTCCATGGTGCCTTGGGGCACCATGCAAATTTCCCCTGCAGTAAAAGACAATAAAGCTGCTGATGCTGAAAATGACTCAGCACCACACACGACCAACCCCCCCTAACAAAAAAAAACAAAAAAAAAACAAAAAAAACCCCACAAGAAAATCCTTGGTGAACTGTTTTTATTAACTCCCTCATTTAGAAAACACAAATGCACCAAACAATATAATACATGCAGAGCTCCAGCATATCAAGATCGGCTGATGACTTTTCAATGTGAAAACATTACTGCTTCGATCTCACAGAGATCACCCGGACATCAAAATACTGAGGAATCCACAGAAAGGCCAAGTGTTGTCACCCGGAGCTCTAATCCTAATTTGATTTATGGTCTTTACAGCAGTGATTCTTCATCCTAGTCCTCAGTCGCCACTACCTTGCATGTTTTAGATGTCAGCCTGCTACTACACACCTGGTTCAGACCAGCAGCTTGTTATCAGACTTCTGCAGCTTGTCACCGAGATGGTTCATTGGAATCAGGGTGACATCTAAAACATGCAGGGCAGTGGGTACTGAGGATTAGGATTGAGAAACACTGCTTTAAAGTACCAAGACAACTGGTAAACTGTACAGGGGTGTCCAAACCGGTCCTCGAGGCCGAGGTTTTAGACGTCACCCTGCTCCTACCTCACCTGAATCGGTCTCTGGGTGCGTCAAGAAGCTGAGCGCTCACAGTGAGCAGCTCTAACTGAACGCTGTGCACATTTGGAGTAACCACTTAACGATCTGCTCTAACTGAGCGCTGAACGCTCACACTGTTGTTCTGTGTCCATAGCAACCTCCAAATCAAGGAGAAGACTACTTGGCAAATATAGATCAGAAAATGTTACAATGGCGACGTGAAAAGCAGCAGCAGTGGCTCTATTTAATGTTTTGTTGGAAAAGGCAAGTAGCCGAGAAGGCCTCTCACATGCACAGGCCTCTGTAAAGTTCTGGTGAGACCGGGAAACTGAGCTGCTGATCTGAATCAGGCGTGTTGGAGCAGGGTGACGTCAAACACTTGCAGCATAGTCCCTCCAGGACCGGTATGGACACCTGTGGACTAGAAGTTTTCACAAGTGTTATCAACTGTGCACTAGCACTCTACCTTGTCACAAGCTATGCACCAACACCAGCTATTAAGATTTGTCTGTCTCTTCTCATGTATTAAAATTTGACAAAATACACAAAGTATGTACAGTTAATATGCTGCTTGAAGCCAAACAGACCGGATCATATTGGCTTTTCATTGAGCCTTTTTAAGCAACACTTGACCTTTATGCAGAATAACAAATAAAAAAAAAAACTATCAAACATTTAAAAAAAAAAGACAAAATAAAAGTCCGAATAATAATAGTGAAAGAGAGCTTTGCAGGGCTCACACAAATTAAATTATCTCCACAGTACTGGTACGTTACAAAACAAGGAGGTCAGCAATGCTCATATGTACCCAAGACACAAGTTCATAAACTGTAATTTTGTTTTTTTTTTTTCCTCTTCAGTATAATCCATAAATCAGAAAGATGTGGTGTAAACACTTGTTTTACAATGAAATTCCTTGATGAGAGAATTTATACAAATTAACAACGCACAAAGCCACAAAACAACAGAAGACTGCTTTCCAAAAGGTATTAACATTAATCAGGGAAGAAAACAATTTGTCCTCACATTTAATACAAACTGTCTTGCAGTGTTCACACGGCCTTGGATTCTGGATTGTTTCCCCTTGCACCTTTTGCACTGGCAGTTTGACAGAAGTCCTCCCTGGGCTAAACTCATTTTAGCCACCGTGCCGTAATGACCTCGTATTTCTCCATTTGAATGTCGCCGATGCCTCACATCCCTGAACCAAGGTTACACAAGAGAAATGAGTTTCGACTACACATTTCTGAAATAGCAGATGATTTTGCAAACCCTTTCCCATGAAGCTGTAGGGTATAACGAATAAGCACACACACGCTCTGCTTGCTCATACACATCCTTGAATTTGGTGTCGGCTTGATGGGATTGTCCTGATTTCCCTTCCAAAATCTTGATGTATTAGTCTTGTGTGGGTGTCACTAGTGGTATTACTTCCATGCCCTTCAGGCCTGTTCTAATTTATTAAGATGTTTTAATGTCTGCTAAATCATGGCACTTATCAGGCTTCCCATTCATCAGTCAGACTGTTAAACAGGCCCTTATGTCCTGTGCTGACAGGTTCCTGATCAATCGGCTCCTGCTGCTTAAGCAATACTGAAAGGTAGGCGAAACGGATCTATGCGTTTGATCATTGGGGTTTTGCTGAGATACGGGAAAACAACACATAGCACATAAAATAGCCACTACAACTGACAACAAAGGACAAAATTAAAACATATTAAGAACACAGCAGACCATAATGTTTGCCAAATAATATCTAAGCTGGTGGCAGATTTCAGTAATCAGACTGGCACAGTCAGCAGGACCTTAAACACTTCTCCTCTTGACTGCAATACCCGACGACATGGGCTGATTACCACGGCAACCGTCTATTGCCTTGATGGATTAAGGACTGGTGATGATTCTGGTGAATGTACTTTAAGTCCTGAAGATGTCTGACAATATGAAAGTGGTATTCTCAAATTGTTTTGGCAATAACCAAATGATACTGAATCTGTGCCACGCTGCAGAATTCTCCATTGAAGCAGAATTCTCCATTGCCTGGAATGTCCCCTTTTGTCTGGTTAATTGTGGACAATACAGGTACCAGGAACTATTTATTAGTAATATTTTGATTTATGGTTTTCCCTAGATATCAAGATTAAATAAAAAAAAAATGTTTGAAAGTGTCATGTACCTCTTCCCACTCACAGCTCTTTGTTAAAACTACCAATGCAGGTAGAGGTTTTCAAGTAGATCTTGATCAAATATGCTGTAACTGGTTGCAAATTTGGCGTTTCTGTACTTTCACGGCTGTGACTACGTGCTACGTGCGCTCGACAACACAGACTAACAAAGATGGTTCATTCCAATGTGGCCACCAGTATAAACTCAAGGCCCCCAGAGTGGATGTGCTGTGCATTTCCACGTTTGGATGTTGTGTAGATGAATGAAAGCAATTTCATTTTATTTTCACGTATAAATCCTTTTCCTCTCTGTTCATGTGCTTTTGGCATCGGAGGATATGTGGCTTATGAAAAATGGGTCCAATATTAACTTCAGGGTAAAAGAATCAGTCACAAGCTGTGCTTACGTGTACCTCTCCCATGAGGTGTATGAACTCAAAAAGTCCCCACTGGAAATGACTCTCCTGTGGGGTGTCTCCTTTCTACATTCGTCGTCTTTGACTCACTTTTCGTGGGTCTGCACGGTGGCGAGGGACTGGTTAATGCATATTGTTAGCATGCTGTGTGGAACCTACAGACAGTGGAATCACAGCTAGTGGTTCAATGATCTGTTGTTGTTGTCGATTTTTTTGTTGTCATTGTGTGACGTTACTTTGTCAGTTGGGTCGTGCTCCAGTCAATCTTGGAGCATGGAAAAAAAAAACATATGACCATAGACTGTGTAAAATACGATGCAGATAGAGTTTGGCTGTGTTTAGGTTAAAGTTGGTGTTTTAAGTGCGTACTGATCAGCGTTGTGCCTGTATAACAAGTGTACGTACTCTGCCGATTGCAATATAGCTAATTTTGTAACACTTCACTTTTGCATACTTCAAATTGAACATATGATGGAAGGTTTTTGTTTTTTGTGACTAAATGACTTGATCGTTCATCTGTTTTCTGTTTGCTCATTGTTTCAGAACTGATCTGGAAGAAAATACGCCAGCTGTTGTGCACTTCTGCCTCTATAGGTTTGTACGAGCAGACATATTGCCAGTGAATGCAGAGTACAGTCCATCACAATGACGGCTCTGAAACATTAAAACCTCCGGGAGCCCCCATGATTCATTCAGCTCTCTGTAATCAAATGATAAAAGGTAAATGGCACATGGAGCTGTGAGGTGTTTCATGAGTTTCAATCTGGGTCTGATTCTCAATCCACCAACTATTAATGGGCCACAACAATGGAGATGGCTCACTCACTTGTGTCAATAAGGGACACCATTACAAAAATCTCCAAAGGCACTGGCGTGTGTGAATGACCACATTTCAACTCGCCAATGTTGAAAAATACAAAATACTTCTTCTCATCAAGGCTGTCTGCAAAGTACACAAAGACCTTCATTAAAAAGGATCTGTGAGGAATAAAATGTTGAGGGAAGCATGTGGCTATATGTGCAATAACAACAAGAAAGCTGAAACTACTTTGGCACATGAATGGAAGTAAGGCATCTGTATCATTCTGGAGTCGAAAAAAAGAGTTGAAATGGAGCATCACACCCAAGAGAGCAACAGGCCTGAATGAAAAAAAAAAAGCTCAAGCATTGACTGTCTGACAGTGTGCTCTGCTCTTGTGCTGCCTCACGCCGCAAACTAACAGAAGAAAGAAAAATAACAAAAAAAACAACAACGAACAAATTCAAAAAAATACTGAAGATTGAAAAACATGTCTGTCATTGTGTCACAATGTCAACCTGAATGTTGATATTGAGACGGTGAGAAGAAGGGCGAGGGGAGAGGTGTCAACACTCGAGGCTCTCGATCCGCGAGCACTCATACCTGGAACACAGAAAAATAACAGTGAACTGATGTGGAAGATCCATCTGAAAAAGTCTTCAGAACAATGTGACTTTGTGACAGAAGGTGACACTGAAAAACTGAATTCAGCATTTACTGAGGGGGCCGGTGTGGGACGTGACCAGGAACAATATGTCGGTAGGAAGTAAATATCTGTGATTTATTAGTCTATTTTCCAATTAAAAAATGTATCTTAATAATAATAATATCCATCAACATATAGTCGTGTTGAAGGGAAGTGTTTTGCATTCACGGATGGTGAATGCTTTAATGAATAGAACTTATAAAAAGCAGCTCTCAATTTCTGTTTCTCTCAGCTGCTGTTTTGAAGATTCGACATAAAATATCAGCAACGTAAATTAGCATTTAAAGCAGAAGCGGCGCGCAGCTGCAGTCCCTAAGGACACTAAAATCATCCAGCAAAAGAGGAAGTCAACCTGCGAAAGAGATTAATTGTGCTGCGTATTTCAGCAAAATATAAACCGGGGAACGGCCCAGTGGGTGGGCTGGGGACACGAGTAATGGTGAGTCAACAGAGGACAAACTGTCCCTGTCAGGTCTGAAAAGTGTTGCGTGACTTCATTTACAAGAGTGGGTGACGAGAGAAAAACAAGAGGGTCTGACAGATTGAGGTCCCAGTTAATCCACATGTCAAATGTTACCACTCTGCCACGTTTCCCCGGAACATGTTGGCATCAGCGTATTTCAGTGGGACGGGTGAAGCCTTGAATCTTTTTTTTTTTTTTTTCCATTTGGTTGGAGTCAGTGTTTTTTTTTTTGCCCGAAAACAAGGAATGTTTGTTCTATTTCTAAATCTATAACCACTACGGCATGACAACAAAGAGGATCTTACCTAACTGGTGGATTCGTACGGGATCTGAAGCCGGGCCCAGCCCTCCTTCACTCAGTGTCTGAATGTGAATGATGTAGTCGTCCTCGTCCTCGGCGAGGGAAAGCTGTGCTGTTGAGTTGGCTGTGGTAAGTCTGGTAACCTCTTTGTGTTTCGCTCTCCGATATGACAGCTGGACGAGGGAGGGACACAACGGTAAACACGTCTTCGTACAGCGTGCCGGTCAGTGCTTTTGGAAAAAACTAAAACAAAAAAACAACTCACTTGATATCCTGTGACTTCTGACTCAGATTCCACAGCCACCACAGGTTCCCAGTAAAGCGACAGTTGCGAACCGATGAGAGACCATTCCACATTCAGTGGTGGTTGGGACGGTGCTGCATGACATGAAATAACTCCGTGAGTGGCTTCTTTTCATCCACTTTAAGATGTCTCACCTGTGATGGGCCTTAGTTTTCACTGTCTTGTCACTGTTGCTCCTTTCCACTTAGATTTGATTATATTTCATATTTGTTACACATAAGTAGTGTCAAACTGTGGGCTTGGAGACAATTCTCTGCATGTTTTAAACATTTTGCAGTACTGACAATAAAGCTACCTTGAACCTTGAGTGAGACTGTTGCATCACTACAACAAGATGACTTTTCTTCACGTTAATATCAATAAGGTGAGATAGATATTTGTCTTTTGCCCTCTATGATATGATATTACAACCATGTCACGACTCAACGTTCTCCCACACCTAAAAATAAGACAATGACAACTGCTTCCCAGTAGTCCAAATAGTTTCCTTGATTCTAATCAGTGTATCTATGAAATCAGCCTCCTGGGCATCAGGTGTCCTGCTTGCAGCAACTTACGTGGCTTTTTTGTGGTGACGTTGATTGCGGGAAGGAACGGGCCGGTGCCCGCTGTGTTGAAGGCGCTGACTGTGAGAAAATACTGCGTATTTCCTTCTAAGCTGCTCACGGTGACTGACGTTTGGTTCCAGGGTACCCTTACCTTCCCCATCGTCTCTGGTTTGGTGTCATCTTCCCAGTACACCACCTATTTGAGGCAGAGAGCACATCCTAACCAGGTCGTGTGGCTTTGTTTGTGATGTCACAGCAGAGATGTGTGACATCACATCCTCTGAGGAGGGATCCTAGTTTTCTCCCAGTGAGCTGTGGCATCTGCGGTCTCTAAATGCTCCTTCACAGCTCCAGAGAAGCTCCAGAGAATACACCTGACTTCCGACAGCAAACGCTCATAAATGACAATCTTCCTAGTGATGACATTAAGTCTGCACGTAACACGATGACATTGTGAGCAAACGGTCGATACCTTTGGTCGGCATTTTATTCAGTCAGAGGTACACAGGTGAGGTTGTTTGTGTAGCGTAAAAGTATATTCTTTTTTTAGTTTAGATCAGCGGTGACTCTACAAACGGTTTTAGATGGTAGAAAACCTTCCATTGGTAAACAACTGTCCTTTTGTGTACTATGGTTCCACGTCTTGGTACGATGTGCGGTCTGGTATTTGTGTCACTGCCGAGCACCTGGTATCATAATGCCCCTTAAATGAGAGTGACATGAAACCTTAAGCAGACAGGCAATTTTCTTCTGTTATCCTGAAAGCAGTCTGACATGTTTCCTATTGTGCTATCTATCTATCTATCTATCTATCTATCTATCTGTCTATCTATCTGTCTGT
>CAAKHB010007859.1:136965-153087 GCA_901007665.1 Aeoliscus strigatus
GGGGGGGGAGACAACATAACTTTGGCTATAGGAGCAGCAATAACTGAAACCTCTGTTTCCATGGTAACAAAGAGTTTGGTCGCTTGGCTTTGAGGTACTCAGTGGGTGAAGACGTGCATTGTGAATTGTGTGGCGCGTGACTTCTATTTCCATTTAAAAGAGTCAAATACCAACCTCGTAGCCCAGAACCCTTTCAGGGGTGAAGGAGAGCACCTGCCAATTCACCTCAATCTCAGAGGCAGAGACACTTCTGGCCCAAACCCCCGCTGGCATACCGCTCGGCTCTGAAGACAGACAGCGACACGGAGACAAGCAGAGCGAAGCTCTTCAAGTTTCTGCGGTTTAGAAGTGTAGCCTATTGTTGTTGTCTACAATGGATCATCCCACACTGGTGCAGCTGGTAAATACAGACTGAAAACTACACAAAGTGACCTGCTCAGCACGTTGAGAGGTGGCGCGATCCAAACGCAGACTGATTTGCATCTAAGCACATCCATACAAACGTCAGCCTGCGTGTTGCTGCTGCTGCTTTACTCTCTCTCTCTCTCTTCCATTGTCTTACCTATCTCTGCAGAGTAGATGGTGACCACGGGGCTGAAGGGACCCTGCCCTTTGCTGTTATAGGTGCCCACCTTGACGTGAAAAGGGGAGAAGGGTGCGATGCTGTCGTTGCGGTACACATACCGCGATGCACCGGGGGCAGAGGTGGCCACGTGGGTCCAGCTCACTTCTCCAAAGGCGCGGAAAGCAATGATGTAACCAAAGCTCTCACCATTCTGCAGTTCTTCGGGGACAGGCTGAGATCGAAACACAAAACTATAGTGATATTAAAACATAGACAAACCACTCACGTTCATCCCAGCGCTGGGCTGACCCGCTCTCACCGTGTGTGTGACCCACAAATAGGGTTTGACTCCCAGCAGGATTAACAAGGCATTAGAGCGTGTTACAGAATGCCCATGCATCTTTTAAAACGAGAAGCCGTTCCTGCTAATGACTTCTACATCTACAGATGGTTTCAACTACCTGACTGGTTTACATCGTGAATTAATACAGCCTGATTAATGTCAGAATCACCCTTCTGCTTGCTGCCGCCTGGTTTAAAGGGGGATTTACTGGGAAATATGAACACGAGAAACAAACACAGACACCGTAAACAGGCTGGAGCATAGGACTGATGACTTACCTCCCATGTGATGACGAGTTCAGACCTGCTCCCACCTCCTCCGCCCACATCACCTGGAGCTGCATCAGGAACTACACAACACAGAACTTGTTTACACCTCCGCATCATGATCACTTTAGGGCTTTATGAGGATCGAGGTGCGGAGAACGAATCACACCGAGTGAATGATTTGAAGGAACGTTTGCTGTACCTGCGTCTTCCGTCCTGGTCTTGACCGACACGGGGCTGGGCTCTCCGACCCCGACACTGTTTCTGGCCAGTACTCGAAACTCATACTCCACCCAGGCATTGAGGTCCACCACAGTGGCAGTCAGCGTGTTCCCGTCAATGATCTCTGGCACTAGGAAAAGCACACAAATATAAATATCTACAGATGTGGACTGAAGTTAAAAAAAGGTTTGATTTATATACAATTTAAAAGATCACACTGTTTGCTGTGAATGTGAAGGTGGATTCTACTTCGATAGTTAACTTGTCTTTTCCAAGGATGCGCAGGAAAGTTTGTGTATTTGCACACAAACAAACAATGAAAGCCACATATGACTTGTAGTTCACACTGTCAATGATTTCATCACTATTTCCATCGTAGCTTTGGAGTTTGACTCGGTGAGCGTCCACTCAGATTCACGGTGCTGAGTCTCCTCCATATTTACTGATCTATTTCTGCTTCCTTTCCAACACCGTTGACCTCCAGGCTCAGGCGCTTTCAAGCAAACGGAGCCTGTTTTCTTTCCCTCTCCTATTTCTTCCATCTTCTCTGCGCTGTAACTCGGTCTCCTCCAGGAGATCCAGCCTCACCTCTCTCTCCTGTGTGTGAACCCCGTCCCTCTTCCTCCAATAGTGTGAGTTGTGTGTGTATGAGTATTCTGACGTCATGATATATTAAATTGTATTTTTACTATCTTGATGCCTGTCCTTCCTCTCTCGCTTTCCTTGAAGTTTCTCCTAGAATAGATTGAATTGTACAGATTCTGTTTGATTTCTTTTTTCAAACCAGTCAAATAAATCAATATAAATCAATATAAAAGAAAATTACTTGTAAAATCAGCACCAGTGACCTCTAGCTCCACTGAGCACGACACCAACCCTTCCAGACAAACCTTCATTCTGTATCTGACCTTTCACCCTGAGACTCTCCCATCTGTGGATCGTCTGACCGGGATCAGACGTGCTATAAGATGAAGATGTATCTCCAGCCCACCTGTGTTAACCCTCTGCCAGCCCACAGTGAAAGGAGTCCTGGTTTGAATGAGGTAATTGGTTATGGGGCTGCCGTTGTCTCTTCCAGGGCTCCAGGCAAGCTGTGCTGTGCTGTCTGTCACCTCCTCCACCGTCACCGAGGCTGGGGGGCTGGGGGGGCCTGGTTCAATCACAGGAACAGACATTGTGAGGTTTTGCGCGCACAGAGGAACAGAGTGACAGTTGAAAGATGAGTATTTGCCGTAACAGCACACTTTTCAGGTTTGCAAGAAGAAAAAAAAAAAAATCCGAAAACATCCACTTGCACTTTGTTGAAAGGAGCTTTACAGCAGAATCAACAGAGAAACACTTTAAGCGTCACATTTGAAGCAGAAGTAATGGCCTTCACAAAGAATTAAGAGTTAATTTGAGATTTATCCTCGAATGTTCCTCTCTGAACTGGTAATCCTTCCCTTTCATGGCACTGCTGGTAATTGATCGATAAAACATCAGATGTAAGCAGAGGCAGGGAATCAAATTAAGAATTAAAAAAGATGAAAAAGGGCCTGACGAATGGGAGTTTTATCATTTATTTTCATTATCCAACCAGTTAGGTGCTGATGTTTTACTTTAACCTCATCTTCTACTTCCTGTTCTAATGAAGGTGTCAGCTCATCAGAAATAATAGACCACCAGAGAGCAATGAAACCGACCACAGGATAATAACACCTCCGGCTCTGCTCACTTTCCTCGCTGCCTCTGAAATGGGTTCTGATATATGCTCCAACCATAAATGGGGCTAATTATTTTTTAAACAAACAATCGATCCTTTCAGTAAAATAAACAGATTCTCTGTAAATACATGCCCTGCATAATAAACAGTTTGTTTTTTTTGTTGGTCTCCATCAGGCGTGTATTTGCCGCCCACATTCACCTACAGCACTGGCTTTAGTGATATTGATCCCTGTAAAACTCATTAGCGGCAAATAAAAAAAAGACCCTATTATACACCGGCTGCATTAATACATATTAATGGAGCACACGTTCAAGGATCAATTTCTTATCCTCTTAATTATATTTCACTGGATGAAACAAGGAGTTGCTGTTGGGGTCCTGAGGCTGTTTAAATAATCTGGTATTAAAATGGGCAGACTGTCGGGGCTTTGTGAACTTTGGTCGGGAAATTAATATCAAATAAATATCAATGTTATGAATTGAGCCACAGTGATTATTGTTACCTCCGCCAAGGAGGCTCTGGTTTTGCCAGTGTTTATCTGTCTGACTGTCTGTCTGTTCGCAAAATGACTCAAAAAGTTATTAAGTTATGATTTGAATGACATGTTCAGGAAATGGTGCTAATGGGATCAAGATCTAGAACCATCTGGATCCAGGAATCTGTTGAAGGATTCATTGTCAGAGGAGGTCTGTGCTCTCCGAATGCTTTTCTAGGAATGATCATTTTTAGGTGTGAACAGAATAACACGAGAAATGAATGTAGGTAAACAGTTTTACACGCGATCATGACACTGATAAAATACTCAGTATGTGGCTGTTTCCCGATCTGTTCCAATCTATTAATAATAAATTCAATTCTTCGTGACGAGCACCGACCAGTGTGTGTGGAGCAGCGAAAATATTTCCATTGACGTTGTCGTATAAAAAAAATAAAGAAATAAGAAACAATCTAGATGATTACTCTTGGCCTTTGTCATCGACCTTCAGTGCAGCAGGAGGAGTGAAGCAGCAGGAGAAATGGAGCTGTGTAATTATACAGCTAGCGTCGCTGGCTAATATCGCATGACTGAAACGACCCCCGACGGCTGCTTTTACTGAGCCTGATCATAAAAGTCTGCATTTGCTGCACAACCACACTGACATAATCGTCATCAAATCCGTTACTGCGCTTGTCTTCAAATTCCATTTTTTTTTTTTAACCCAACGTCAAGGCAGAGACGGAGGGAGGCTAAACTGCATATACTGTTTCTTCCTCTCCTCCACACAGACATCAGTGTTTGTGTTTGTAGTACAGCTTTGAGACTTGCTCAAAAAGAAATACGAGTGGGTGGAATTTTGCTTTTGGTGTTGCCATCTTTGAGCTATGATGTTTGTAAAAAATGCAACATCTCCTTTCAGAACAATAACAAGACAATTCCTGATCCCAGCACAATGCTGACGGTATGAGAGTAGCAGAGGCAGCGTCCTCTCCAATGTACACGCCCAATATGCTCAGTACGGTGCCTGACTGACGCTTCCATGAGGATTACTCAGGGTTCCTTCATTCCCATATTCCCCCCATGTGTGTCTGTGTGTGCGTGGAAGCTCCTGGTTTCTGGCTCTCTTCCCCTCCCTGTCTGCAATCGGCACATCAGCTCAGTAGTTCAGGAAACCTCAACTTCATCTGCTCAGTGCCAGAATGTTCTCACAAGCTGCTGAGCTCAGAATTGGTAAATGCTCGAATGCGTTTCCTTGAACTCCTTCTGATGTTATTCCTCCTCTGTCCAATATCCCCTGTTTTTGCTTCTGTCTGGACTATTATTACTTGTGTTTGGGCTTTGTGTCTCGTCTGTTTCACTGGTTGTCTGCTTGCGTGGGAAACATTGTCTCAGGAGGGAGTCGAACACAATGCTAAGGCATCAAGAACTCTTTGTATCCAATTAAGCTTCTATTTCCTGTCTTCTGAGATCTTCAAACGGGATCTTGTCAGTTCTGAAGTATTACTGGATCCTTCATGTTTCCTCTGCCATTAATCTCTGATATTTCAACTGGCAAAAATCCAGTGGAAAAAAAGTTTTTTAAAGTTATTTTGAAATAGGAACACAAATTATAGGAGTCAAAGAACTTTGCTACTTTACCAGAAGTGGCTGTTGGGTATTGGCGAAGTGTGCTCATGTGACAGGTGTGCTGATGCCCTGTAACGCCTTCTAAACAGGAGGTTGCCTTGTCTCAAAAGTGATGCCCTCTGATGTCTACAACTTTCCGTCTCCCGCCTCCCTTGTCCTCCCACGTGTTCTTTGTCTCGTTACAGTTTAGTCCTGCTGCTTCTCTTTGTCCAGTCGGTATGCCTGCTCCCTTGTTGCCCACTTGTTTGCGGCTCTGCCTAATACATCCCATTCCTGACACTTATTACACGTCCTTTATTTTCATAATTGGATGCTCTGGATCCTGCCAGCCGCTGAGTTCTGCCTCCACTTCAGGAGACGCTGCCTGCCTTCCTGCCCTCTGCCTTCCTTTCTGTCAGTCAGCTCCTCGCCCTCCTTCCTGTCTGCCCGCCGCCAGCTCCTCACTTGAGGGCCTGTCTGCACACCCCCACCCTCCACACACACACATCCATCTCTATAATAAAACCACTTTCACCTTCCACTGCATCTTTCAGTTTCAGCCTTCACTGTTTGTTATGAGTCACTGATTCACTGCGCCGGCTTCCAGTAACATTTCCAATTGATTTCAGTCCTCCTTCTAACTCCTTCTAATATACAAAGCTCTCAGTGGTCACAGGACCGTCGGTCATCGGCTACCAGCCTATTGGAAGTTCTCAGCAAGAAGTTGCTGCAAGAAGCTGCAAATGTTCCAGATGCATCTTTTGTCAGTTATGGTCCAAAGTTCTGCAACACACTACCTGCAGACATCGGTGAAGTCGGATCGGTAAATATTTTCAAAGGTTTTCAAACTGATTCTTTTTCCACATTAACTTTTTATCTAGCTCACACCTTGCACCTTGCTTTTCTTGTGATGTTTTTTATTATTTATAGTTGCTATCATTTTTAGCTTAAGGGTTTTTCCTTCTTAAGGGCATCACTCTATTTATTACTGGCTTCATTTGCCTAATGTTTTCAGTCTCTTTTGTTTGTTGAACCTTGAAGCTGCACATGTATAAAAAGTGTTGAACAAAACCAACAAAAGTTTATTATTATCATTACCGGTTCAAATGTGACTGGATTTCCAAATGGGATAGTGACTGAACGATTACAAACAAACGTTTGCAGCTGTGCACGAGTGATCTTTGCCTCCAATGACTTTCTGTCAAACTTTCTGTCTAACCGCCAAACAACCGAACCCATTTGATCTCAGGAAGGAGACATCCAGCCGTCACCAGCTGAAGTGTAAATAATGCACTATCTGAGTCACACTCACAGGTTTCTCATCGCTTGATGCAATTTCCATGGCTTTAGTATCACTTTGTCTCTGAAAATAGCCTTTTGTCCACTTAGTCCTCTGCCATTTACAAAGGAGTTCTGATTAGCGCTATTTGCCTAAAAGGTCTTCAACATGCCAAACTGAATCACTGGTGGGTATCCTTACGAGATAAAGATATGGATCCAACCTTTTCAAATCTTGACACCAAAATCATCCCTCACCCCTGCTGACATTTAACGTATTGCACTGTGTCAATTTGCTGGGCTATTTGGCATATTGATGAAAGCCAGAAACATGGCTCCTCCAACTACAGCAGCTGTGGGAATCTGCCACAACACAACATTTTATTCTGTTCAACTCAATGTGGCGACTGACAAATTGCATCTTGCTGTTGCCATATATGCTGTATGAGTGAGCACCCAGGGAGCGTACTGCCCAAGGAGACCCACAGAGACCCACAGTGACCCACAGAGACCCACAGAGACCCACAGAGACCCACAGTGACCCACAGAGACCCACAGTGACCCACAGAGACCCACAAGGACCCACAAAGACCCACAGAGACCCACAAGGACCCACAAAGACCCACAGTGACCCACAAGGACCCACAGAGACCCACAAAGACCCACAGTGACCCACAAGGACCCATAGAGACCCACAAAGACCCACAGTGACCCACAAGGACCCATAGAGACCCACAAAGACCTACAAAGACACACAGTGACCCACAGTGACCAACAAGGACCCACAAAGACACACAGTGACCCACAGTGACCTACAAAGACCTACAAGGACCCACAAGGACCCACAAGGACCCACAGTGACCCACAGAGACCCACAGTGACCCACAAAGACCCACAAGGACCCACAAGGACCCACAGTGACCCACAGAGACCCACAAGGACCCACAAGGACCCACAGAGACCCAGAAACCCGCAGACACCAACAACTGATGCAAACAAGCAAACAGCCTCTGTAGCTTCTGCAGCACAGTACTCAGCCATAGTTGTAGTTGGCGGGTTAGTGCACGTGGGTTAATGGTCTTATCGGTTCATGAAAAACGTCACACCTGAACTCGTCTCCATGACATGAGCTCATTGTGATTCTCTGGAATGCTGTTCAACACTTTTGGACTGATGACTTCATAGATTCTAGTTGTGTGTGTTAAAAACAATCGTGGCAGTGTTATAATTAGTGGCTGTGGAGCAGAGAAGGGTCTCTTACCTTTCACAATCAATACAGCCACGGCTGACAGGCTCTCCACGTCCGTGTCCACCACGCAGATATATTTCCCAGCATGGGAAAGCTGAATGTTCCTGATCATCAGATCTCCTGCAGTTCGCTACCGAGTAAGAAAGAAAGTTTTATGTGGCATGAAAGCAGTGCGGGTGACAGCTTATTAAAGAATGTAGTGAAGCATATACAAAAGTGCAGTAAATAGAGGTGCCAAGATTTTGTCATTATTTAGCTCTGATTTTGCCGAGAGGGAAATCAGGCCAGTTTATTAAAAATGTCTCATGACAGTGGATGTACCTGGAAAACATGCGCTTGATTTATCAAATCAAACACAACCTGATATGAATCAATATATGCTGAGATGAAATTTTAAAGGGTCAAAATTCTTAAAACAAAAACAGTAAGTGGAGTTTTAGGCCGCTTGTTTCACTTTCTTCACGTGGGACGACCTTCAAAACCTGTTGCAAGGAATCACACAAATAACCTATTACTATTGAGTTAAGCAGATGGGTTTTGCTGAATTGGAGTGTGTGAGTGTGTGTGTGTGTGTGTGTGTGTGTGTGTGTGTGTGTGTGTGTGTGTGTCTGAGCGGACACCCAAAAGCAGCACATGGCAAATTAGTGGTGAAATCAGTCTCTTGGCATTGGCAGGGAAACGTGGCAGTAGAGCCAACATGGTTTAATTATGGAAATTAAATTCCTTGAAGCAGCAAAGTTAAGTTGATAATCTCTTTGGACCGGGGACATTCAAGCATTCTGGAGAAGAAGTCTCTTTTCAGATAAGAACATTTCCGTCAGACACACACACACTGAATGAAAGGTTAATCTGGAGGAGTTTGAGTGTGTTTCGGAAAGTGCTTCGTCATTTGGGGCTCTGCCACGCTTCCTTTCCTCCTTAGAACATTAAATCATGTGAGCCCCCTTTTCTGTTTTGTCCAGCAGACGACGTCCCAGGCCCAAGTATTACATCTACTGTACGTAACTTCAGAAGCTTGCTTCAGAAGAGTGTGTGTCTGTGCACAGAAATTACAGCCTCCCAAGTCTCAATGGCAAATAACACATCAGCTGTGTGATTTTTTTTTTTTTGTAGATGTGTTTTGTCATAGCCATCCCCTTCTCATTTACCACTATAACTCAAAGCGCAGAGGGTTCCAATGATCCCTTGCTTCTAAAGAGTTTCACCTTCCCACAACTTACTGCCAATTCACTGTGAAAATGGGTGGTATCACACCAATTACGGCGATCCTGGCCACAAAAAAAAACTCTACAAGCAATACCATGAGGTCAAAGCACCAAGCCGTCACTTTTAACTAGCAGCGGGGAGGAAGCGAAGCAGGATGGGATGAGGTGCCAACTGCCCATTCGCACGTCCTGAGGAAGTCTGACTGAGGGTCACTCACCCCACCCACCAGCTCAAAGTGACCGTCACCGTTGGCGATGAGCTGTCCGTTGAAGGCCCAGGAGAAAGACACGTCAAGCACAGGATCGCTGCTGACCTGACAGGGTAACACGATGCTCTCACCCACGATGATTTCCATGTCCACTGGCCCCTGGGTGATTCTGGTTGGATCTGCCCCGGACAAAAACACACGGTGAGTGAGAGTCATTTCTAGCAGGGACGCCGCCAATCTCACATGAGCAGTCACTTGTGGAAAGAGGACACTAATGATTAATGGAACACAAGAACACGTTTCGCAAAACAGCTTGACAGTATTATCTGTGTAAAGGTTTCCAGAAACACTCGAGTGATGTGATAACAGGCAGCGTCGTACACAATGACATGGCAGGAATAATCTGAATTCCTGACAGCAATTACAACACTCTGGATCAGATAATACTTCATGTAATGGGACTGCTTTGTGAATCCAGATCAACAAAAAGGGCACTGCTTGAAAGTCGGCTGCTCCTATCATCTGGATCAGTCGGCTGTGCTTCACAGTCCCAGATAATGAACGAGCTGGAATCACATGAAGAAAGTAGAACAAATAAAAGAGGATTTGCTGTCACACATCTCACCTCCTATAGACGTTCAGTGGATAAAAATGACATGTGACGAGCATCCCCTCAGTTCTTAAGCTGCTAATAATGTCTGGCTCATGGCTCTGACTGCATTATGCCCTTGACAAATATCCAGTAATTAAAAAAAAAAACGGTCTTGGCAGTTACCGCAGCCCACAATGGCATTCAGCGCACTAATAAACCAGCTAAGAATCCCAGAGGACATTCAGCTATCTGAGAAAGGAGGCAGGTAATGTGTCAACAATTTTGCAACAGGTTGTCAGCGTGGAGGCAAACAAAGCAGGCGACACGTCGGGAAGTACGAGTCAGCAACAGGCAAGGTCGAATCCAGAATACGCTGGAGTAGAAAAACTCATAGTAGAGTTTGACAGCAAAGAGACAAAAACGAACGGGCTGGAGTACATGGAAGACAAGCAGATGGGAAATAAGCAGGGAGCATAAAAAGTGGGGTTACTGGGGAAGACGTTGGAGCTGGGATGACAGAAGAGGGTTCAATAACAGCGAGATGGGGGCACTGACTGATGGCAGAGAGACAACAGACTACTTGGATCTGCTCGTGCTGACAACAACACACTCTGGACGACGACTACAACATCTCTAACACCTTCACACTAACACTTTCATCGCCTCCACTCACGGCACTTTAATTAGACGCAGTCAGTTGGTTGTTTCACCTCGTTTGGGGGGAGCACTGACGGAGTATTTCCTTAAAACGCCTTCCAACTACATTACTGCACCTGACTGAACAACTCAATAAAACTCTACGACAACAGATTGCCCCCCTTTGCGCTGGAGTTTTGGGTAAAAAATTGCAAGCTACACACACAGACACACAAAGGATAGATGCATATGATGTCTGGTATGTACAGTCATGGAGGAAATTATTGGACCACTTGTTTTCTTCAGTTTCTTGTTCATTTTTATGCCTGGTGCCACTAAACGAACATTTATATGGATAAACATCACGATCACAACAAAAATAGCTCAAAAGAGCTGCTATCTAGTCATGGTCTTACATCACTAGGTATGGCATTGTACAGAACAGTGTTTTTAGACATTCCATGTTTTCTTTTCTGTCTCATGAAACACACAGGAGTCAGTACTTGACTGCATAACCATGGGTGCTCTAATCATCTTTTCCATGGCCGTGTAGGGTTATCGACGCTGAAGTGACATAAGTCTAATGAAAAAGGTCTCTGCAAACACAGAGCTACAATGTCGGACCGTCTGAGATCAGCTTCAATCTCAGCATGACGAGGACGAAAAGTGCGACGGACCAGATGCTACTGGTGTGTGGTTTCCAAACAGACAAGAAAATACATGAATCCGCTGTATTTCCTGCGTCCAAAATCCAACGGAATAACTGTCGTCACCACTGGAGTGCGAGAACAATATTGTCCTTGTTGTCAGATTTCTCAGCGGTGTAAGAACAGCTCAAATATCACCGGCCTTGTTTTTTTTAATTCACACATCTGCATGAGCAGTGTGTTAACTTTGTCTCGCACATCGCAAACCCAGAGTCGCACAGAGTCCGGGTACTCAGCAGGATGACTGAGACACATCAACTTTGGGAGACACCTTCCATCTTAATCATGGCATCCAGCCCCTTCTCATCTGACAAATTCAGCTTCTACTTTATATCTGTAGATGCACAGAGAATGTACAATGTCTGCATTGTACATTCTCAACGTTCATCTAATGTTATTGACCTGGACTAAGTTCAACAAGGAAAGTTGAGAAAACGGAATCTATCTATTGCATCACTTTGACTTGATTTTTTTTTTTTTAACAGTGTGCTCAGACTTTAATTGCCTCTGAACTCCAGTATTTTGTGCTGATGTGTTTCTCTGGTCATCCTCTCCGAGCACAGCACAGGTGCAGAGTTCGAGGATGCTGACTGCGTTAGGGCTACAAGAGAAGCACCTTTGACGTATGAATCTATCCATCAGGTTCTGACATATTCATGTTTCTTTATGCAAACTAGAAACAAGTTTGTGGTGCCGGCTGCAGCGAGAACAGCAACCTCTAATTGCATCTGCCACGGCTTCTCTGCTCGGTGACACAGTGTTGTTTGAAAGTGGGAGCGGGTTCAGCGGTTTGGCAGACTTCTCTCCACGCGGTGGGTGTCACAGCGGCTCCTGTGAGTTTGGACTGGAATAAATTGGGAAGTTCAAATGTTTCAGCTCGGACTCATTGTCCATCAGCGCATACACTGACGCCTCGGCTGTTGGCAGGGGCTGGGGAGATTTATTTGGTGCGGCTGATGAGAACCAGCTTTCTTGTCACTTGAAGACTGCAGGAAGTACCGGGCACTTGATCTGCATTTTTCTCCCGTTTGCCCTCAGAGCCACTGCAGCGTTCCACGCCGTCATGACCGTACCTTCCTTTCTTGTCCTCTCTTGTCATTCCATGCTTTCCTCCCTCCGACCACCAGATGCCCCTGGACTCCTCTTCCATCTGTCAGCTTTCTCCTTTTGCTCACCTGCCTCTGACTCCCTCTGTGCCCCTCAGTGTTTTCGTCCTCTCTTTTCCCCGGGAGGTTCATCAGTGACTCTTCATGTCATTGAATGCCGCTCAGCTGTCACGGGACTTCCTCTCCTGTTTTAATACATCAGATGTCCTCTGCCTGCCTGAGTCATTTCCATCCTTGCTCCATGTTACTCTTTCACCACCATTTCAGCCGCCTCCACCTACTCTTTGTGTCATCACAATTTAAACTCATAGCTGCTCATTAATTTGTGCTTCTTACAAGTTGTAAATTGGCTCATATCAAAACATTCTAGAGGGAGCATTAGTGTCCCAATACTGTCAATTACAAATGCTGAAGTTAATGAATCTTGAGCGTTAAACTCAAATAAAAACATCGCTGGAGCTTACCAGTAACAAGGAGCCTTCCAGTTGTACTCGACATGCCAAATCTATTCCTAGCGAAGCACGTATAGCTGCCTGCATCCAGCTTGCTCACATTGGCAAGTCTCAGTGTCCCATCTGGAGAAAGTGTGATCCTATGCATAAACAGAGAGAGCAGTTTTTATCATCATAACATCAACTCTGAATTTGGAAAATGGCATTCATATTCCATTCTGCTTCAAGTTTGGGTTCAGTCATTACCTGTCACTGGTTTGGATCGGCAGGTTTCCTTTCTTCCATAAAATGCTGGCGATGGGATACGCCTGGGGTTTACACTCAAGCGTCACAGTAGTTCCTGCCTTGGCTTTGAGCAGAGCTCTCAGGACGTTCCCTGTGAAGTCTGGGGGAGAGGCTGAAGGGAAACGTTAAACTGACTTTAGTGTAAGACAGCAGCAAATGTCACCGGCTATTTTGAAGCTCGCTTTGCACGGATCTACTGAAACCATCAGATCGCGAGGTGATAGAGACAGATGTTGAAACATCTGAACGGCAATCATAATGACATAAAACCACCCCAGAGTTTTCCCTCCAAGTTTCTGCGAATAAATATGTAAATCATCATTTAATCATCATATTTATCATTCAACTTCATCAAGCAGTCATATCGTGTAAATTCTGTTTTTCCCAGGCTATTAAACTATCACAACACCGAGGATTTTTTTTTTCTTTACAAAAAAGAAATCATTTGACCCTCTCAAAACAATCCTGACTGACCCCATTATCTGCTAATCCAGGTAACCTTTTGGAATGACAGTAAAATGACCTTTAAGAGTCGACAGCAACAATGATTTGAGGATTTGAGGAAGAAAGAAATGCCATCGTACCTAATACCATTAGTTCAGCGGCAAAATATATGATGCTGTGTTTATTCTCGGCCACACACTGGTACATGCCGGCGTCAGATAGTGTCAGCAGCGACACTGACAGGACTCCGTCCTCCACATGGATTCTATCCTGTGACGGAAAGGATGAAAGAAAGTAATTATTGCTTACGACTTAAGGACAGCTTTTGCTTTGCTCAGCGTACTCTGGCAGAACTTAATAAGCATTGGATTGGGTGAGAGGCAGAGTCGATGGACACGGATCAAACGGTGGCGGAGACTGAATCAACCCCATTTTTGTTTTGTAAATGTTGCTGATTCTCATCGTCATCATCATCTAGTCGGTCCTGCGTTTTGCTGCGTTCCTCAATAAATGATCTCGTGAATAATCTTGTGTTGTGAAAACTGAGCTCACGGGAGGTTTCTCTGCAGCCAAATTAAGGGATCCTGTTGTCATACTGTAAGATGAGCAATTAGCATTAAAAAGGCTTAGGCGAAGGTCATTCATTTCGGCTGTTTGGCATGTTTTACACATTTCACACACTGGGAATATTGTGCTTTCTTTAAAACAAGTAAGACACCAAGGTGAAACGGTCCAACTACAAGCAACAAAAACAACAAAGACATTTTCAGCAGCTCTTAGGAAAGAGGAACTGGACACATCTGTTAGTTTAAGGGAGTAACTAGTGACATGTGTAACGGAATTTAATTTCAAAATAAACCTAACTGTAATCAGTTACATTCACAGAGACGGATAATTTAATTACAGTTATCTTATGGAAATATTCACGATAACATCTGTGCAGCGAGAAAATATGTTTAAATATGATTGAATAATTAATCATTTTCCATTATTTGTGATGACAATTGATGCGTTGAAAGATATTAAAACGTTTGACGGTAGTCAGTGTTGATGTCGCTTTAAGTTAAAACACTGACACATCTCAACATTTGAAAAAGTTGAGCACAATCCTTCAAAATGTAGGAGAAATAATTAAAAGGTGTTGAGATGGGCTGATTCCTTTGAAAATTAACATTCTGTGTAAACAAGCAGGAGCAACTTTATTCACATTTGGTGTGTTTTCTATGTAAAAGCGACTCATGAGTCAGATGGACTGATTTGCCTTGAGACTTCAGGGTGAGCCACATGTTGGACCCCTGGGTGAAGCTGACCCCCGTGGGATGGACACTGAAGATGAGAGAAGTACGAGGAAGCGGCATATCATCACTACAGAGCGTGTTCCGACTGCTGCATGTGGGCGTGAATCTTTCATGTTGATGCCAGTGACTGTATTTTGTATTCATAGTGGGCGATTTGAGACCGAGGTGCAGCGACTTTTGTCTTACTTTGATGAATTGCTAATAAATGTCACTCTATCACCACGTTCGTTAAGTTGCAGTGTCCAGGCCGGTAATCTGGACCAAATCTTTTGTCAGTCTAGGGAGTAGCTGAGGTACCACATTCAGATTTCATTAAAACTGGATCATATTGAGATGTTACATGAACATATTCCTTTTGATAAAACGATTACACAGGTTATTTTGCCTGTTCCGAAAAACATTCATCTCTAGAGCATTTATGTCACATTCAAAGCTGGTGAAGCTCAAAATATATGACATGTATTCTTCTTGTGCTGTGGAGCAAGGTGTCCGGCTCTATGCGCTGTATTTCACAGTAGATTAAGTCTATTGTCCTTTAATTTAGGAGGAGCTTAAATATGCACCCTGAATAATGAAAAACAGCCAGGGAATCCGTTCAGATGAAACAGAGCGATCTCCTGGGAACTATGATGATGCGCTCTCTAACACTGTGTAATCGGCCAAGGCAGAGCAGAAAGAGAGACGTCTCATCACTGGTACACCGCGCCAAGATGTTTATTCTCTCCTTTCATCTCATTGTGATCTGCCCTTGGAAAAACAGCCATCCGCTTGGCGCCAGGTTCTCGAAAATCAAAGGATGAATGGACGCCGAAGATTAAGCCTTTAAAATGAAACATGATCAGGTCAGAGGACGGGTAGTGATTCACCCCCGAGAGTAGCTGTTGGCCGTTCTTCAGCCACGTGTAGGAAGGCTTGGGCCTGCCATTGGCCCGACACTCCCAGTGCAGACTCTCCTCTATGGCCAGAGCTGTGTCCTTCATGGTCTGAATCCACTGAGGCTTGGCTGAGGAAACACAAACATACACCAGTGACAGCGGCACGACAGCGACCGATTTGGACAGAATTATCCCACGAAATGCAGAGCAGTCAAAGGAGGGCGTGAGTGGATTGACAGGTCAAATCTGTGAAAGGCCTTCAGGGAATAGGTCTTTAAATACGACACAAGAGTATTCCAATCCCTGGATCAGCTCCAGATGGGTACAGGTGCACCATGCAAACCCGCCCCCCCATACCTAACATGTGACATTAAAATATTCTGTCTCTTCTGGTTTCCCTTCTGGCACACATCCACTCATCCAGCATCTCACCTCCTACATTTTCACACACTTTGCAAACACTGTACATTCTGTCAATTTCAGTTTCACAAGTATGGCGGTTTTTTTTTTTTTTTTTAAAAAAAATTTAAAAAAAAAAAAAAAAAAAAAAAAAGAGGAAAAAAAAAAAAAAAAAAAAAAAAAAAAAAAAAAAAAAAAAAAAA
>CAAKHB010007859.1:157631-170709 GCA_901007665.1 Aeoliscus strigatus
CCCCCCCCACAGTGATCATAAAAGCTTTGTTTCTTAGTGTCCTACACAAAGCTGCCTGCTGCCATTTACAGGAAGCTGAGGAGGAATTATCATTAGTCTTAAACGTTATCACCTCCTTTCTGTCACATTATATTAACATAATGAGACATAATCCCACCTTTGACTTCTCATTAGGACAAAACATTTGGCAACAGCGGTGCTGATGTGAAAGCTTTGAAACTACTTTTTGACCTCTCATTTAAATCTCTCCAGCATTGGGGAATGCGTGGGAATTTGAAAATATAATACCTCAAACTGCAGGTTCAAACTGTTCAATCACACAAATTAAGCAGCTAAGAAAACTGTTGAAACATGAGGATAATTCTTTTAAACTAGTCCCGTTATTCAGCCAAAACGACTCTTCTCTGCCTGTTCAAGATTGACCAGTGACGGGCTCAAGGACGGAGCACATTCAAATACGTTGCGTCGTTTCTCTGAAAGTGTATAAAACCTTCAAAATAACTAACAATAATAGAGCCAAACCATTGAATATCATATAACCATATGGACCCTCATTGCTGACAGCTGTGTGTTTCTGATTGTATTTGAAAATAGATACATTTAATGATGATTTTTGAACGTGCCGTCTGACATCAGTGTTCCACGTGATGCCACAGGCCTCAAACCTCACCAATAAGGTTCCTAAAGTTCCTTTTTTCTCTAAATACCTAAACAGAACTCATATTGCCTCACTTGGTTTGAGTGGATGTGGAGTTCAGGTTCGGTATACGCTGCGCTTTTCCTGATTTGTTATGCTGCCGTGCCCAAACCACGGAAGCTCATGTCTTCTCATGACTGACAGGACTGTCAGAGGAAAGGGAAAGGTGAGGAGAGAGAAGAAGGGCGAGCGAGCAGTGTGAGCCCATTTACACTTCAAGAGAGGAGCGAGAGGGCTGCTGCGAGTATGCAGAGCCATGCACAGCCGGCTGACAAGACACCACATTACACTCACACTCACCTTTAATCACTACATGGAAATACCTGGTCTTAGGGAAGGAACGTGAAAAGCCTGGAATAATGAGCCTATATTTCTTCACCCCCGCTACGTTGCAGTAACTCCACTACAAAATGCAAAGAATTGTGTAATCAGTGTCTGTCGGTGGCAACTGGTGTCTTGCAACCAGTGATTTGACCATTAAGATGCTGCGTACGTGTCACTTTAATGTTCTCTAGCCAGACACAGATTGGCGGCATGACAATATGAACTCCTAAAGCAAGAACGGCATTGATGTTCTGCTTGGATACAAAGGCTCTGTTTAATTTTCATTTAGAGGAAATAAATAAAGGTGCCTTTCATTTTAGATAAAACAGGAAATTGAAATTTATTTAATTTATCACGTGTTTGTGAAGTGACTTCAGGATACAACACATTACATGACTCCGCCACAAATTCCACACAAATGTAGCTTTTTATTGTTGTGTCTCAAGTATTAAGTATTTTACCGGATATTACTATGGTCTTCCGTGAAATGGTTCTTAAAATGATTCAACACTTGAATTGAAACTGAGAGGATGTGGGAGGAAACAATGTTTAAAAGATGAAAAAGGACTTTCACTGATAGAAATTACATGTATTACAACGAAACAGGAACCAGGGGACATGGGAGAAATGCAGCTTGGTTGTTGAAAGTAATTGCATTCTCTGGATATGGGGGATGCTTTGTCTAACTGATGTGAAGTTTATCTTCTAAACTATTCTGAGCCCAGCGGGCATTATGTGGAAAATGCAGGTTTTGAGAAGAGTAAAGATAAATCACCTCAATGATGGCGTGTGAGAAAGACCAAATATTGAACACGGTCTGCGGGTGAATCTCCGACAGTGCTTCATCACTGGTTTTTATCAGATATTAGATCTCAACCATTAAATACAACCTAATTTGAACTAAAGGACAACAATGTAAATTCCACATAACTGTAAAGTAATGGCGTTCAGGCATGCCAACGCCTTTGCGGGACTTCATTTGTACCTGTACTGAGGCGGTGGGTTACCCTTGGCATCACAAGTCAGAGTGGCTTCTTCCTCTATGGAGTCAATGGGAATGAACAAGTCACCTGGCTCCATTCTCCACCTGGGACCGTGGTACGATCCACCGTCCAGACAATCTGTCAGAGGAACAGTGGCAGTCTGAGCATAAAGCAGAAAAATGTGCCATTCTGACAGAAGCCAGCCCCCATAATTCTCTGTTCTTCTGGGGGATAATGGATATTTGAGGCCTCACGGAGGCACTTTTCGAAATGGGAAAGTTGGACACTATAAATCACCGAAAATGACTCTATATGTTTCACGTTATCCTCAGGTGTAACAAAGTGCATGTTCTTCCAAGTGAATGAAGGAAATAAAGGACAGAGTTTAGATGTATATGAGGCCTTATCCACGGCATCCTTTGACAATAATTTTCTAGCATTAACAAATAACGGGTATTTTCTGCTGGTGGCCATTGAGGGGCCGTGATTGATACGTCGGTGACGTCAGACAAAGCAAGAGAGCACATGAAACACTTGTGACCTCCAGGTCAGTTTTTGGGAGTCTAATTGAAAACATTCAGGCCAGCACAATGAAATGTTCATGGACAGAAGATGGTGATGTCTGCAGAACTTTCTCAGCATGGAAGAATACTAAATAGCTGCATGCATCATCTCTGCAAAGATGTGATAAAATAGTCTTCCTTCAGCCAGCGGTCCCCTGTCCCCGCTGCTGTTGTCTCTCGATTGCTATGTGAGTGTGAAGGTTTTAGACATGAAGGCAATGAACCACTGGCCTTGACAAGATGCCAAGAGGAGTTGCGTCTATTTTCTACCTGTTTGTTACGCTGTTAAAAATATAACCTGTTTGCTCAGCCAGTACGGCATGAAGTAAAAAATAAAATTCAAGAGATTTCTGATTTATCGGACACTATTAGAATAATCTTCAAAAAGAATTTATGAAAAGAGTCGCAACGTTTTCACCAGAAAGGAAGACATGATTGTGTCTGTGTTGGGAATGGAAGTCGATGCCGAGCAGTGTTTCTCTCAAACCGGGCCGTGCCTTCATCTCGGCCGCTGACATGATTTTTCATCTCTGTAGCTATCACTCTGCAACTGTAAATGTCTAAATGTGAAGGAATCATTAGTCCTATAAAAAGGGGGCTTACCTGCCAGACAGTCGATGATGGATAACAGTAGAAGCTGTTTCCATGGCAACGTCATCTTTGGCAGCCAAGGGCGAATGAGACTTTCATCCAATAAGCTTTGAGATGGCACGTATGATCTCAGAGCGAGGGCAGCTTGACCTGCTGGGACGAGAATTTTGCGGTAAAATACCAACGTGAGCAAACCCTGACATTTTGATAAAGTCTTTTAATAAACCATTCCACAATGGAAGTCAAGGAGTGGAATTTGATGAGAATTTTTTTTTTTTTTAAATATAATTAGAGCATTTGAATTTAAATATTTGCAGCTTGTATTCTCTGTCCCTTTCCACAGAGGGAAGATTCAGACTTTGTGCCCTGTACGCTGTGGTCAGCTTGCACCTAGAGGTGTTTAAGGGTGATACACAGGCACACGGGCGAAAGTCCAATCTGATCTCGTCAGGGAGAAACCAACACCTCCACTCATCCTGCACTTTCTCTGGCTGCCTGAGGAGACCCGGCCCTGGGAATTGGGCGCCATCCAATCAATTAGATCCACCCACAGCCGCATGTTTCTCCCCACATGCTGGGTGAATTTGGACAGTTTGATGAGGAAGCCATTTCACCCGAGTCAATAATGAAGGACACGGGGGTCTGTCAGCTCATGGCATGTTTTTGCAAATTGAAATGCACTTGCGTTTTCGCAGGAGAAGACTTTGGCTTAAGTGTGCGCCTGCACGAGAACGCACACAAGCTCCTCAAGAGATGTGCAAAATGTGTACAGGGCAGAGACGCGTCTCAAGACAAATCTGCTAAATGTCACACACACACCTACACACTAAACTCCATTTCTCACTGAGAACAACATAGAACACACTGCCTACACACACACACACACACACACACTTTCCATTTATACGACATAAGACGTGATGTAGGGCTCATTTGTGGCCTAATCCCAGGCAAGCGTGGTTCAGAGCGCTACTTATGGAGGGTCTAATTGTTTGTCAGCTGCCTGGATGTCAAGTCAGACACGTGGGGTCTCAGCCAGGATTTTCTTTCCTGCCTTTCATGTGCGCGCGGTTCTTTCTCTTCCACCCAAAGTCTGCAAAATTGGATTTGCATGCTTCCTCTCAGAAAGACTCCTGTATGCCATACCTCGGTGATGATAGGCCCACGTTGTACAAACTGCTGGCACCTCAGGAATGAGGATTGGTGTGTGGAGGGTACAGTTCCTATTACTGTCGTATTTTGCATGTTGCGGGTTGCAGAGTAATGGGGATTTGACAGGGACGTGTAACCACCATGTGTTGCCTTTCTCAATGCAGCTGTAATAAATCATTAACAATGGGAAATGTTTGTCAGTGGCCAGAGCTACCTGGGATTCACATGTACTTACAGTGTGCACACACACATGCGCTGCTGAGCACACACACACACACACACATCTGCGCTGGCACTGAATAATGCTGCTGACGATGGTGTGAGAGAGACGGTGGTGTGAAAGCGCTACAGGGTGAATCACTGGCAAACCAGCAGGGTACCTTTATGTGGTTCACTCACACAAACGAAGAATTTTTGGTCATCGTGATGTTTACTGCCTCCGTCACAGAGTGCAGGATGAGCAAACGGTGCAGCTGGAAGAGTGGGAGTGTACTTTACTTTAAACACATCACGTATATATTCCAGTTGACACTGTGACATTTACCAGTATGCCGTTACCAGGTGAAAGATGCCCGACAGACATGTGTGTACCTTTTCACCTCCTGTATCTCTGAATGCATCACGCCCGTCACTGCTAAGTTCCATTAAAGGTTGGTCTCATCTGATGAAGACGCATATGAAGGGCGGCGCACGCCTTCGTATCAATCACCCAGTGCATATACACCCACCCAGGGCTGCTGGGGCTGTGGTTGCTCTGCCATTCGGAGCTGCATCGTGGCTCACCTGCTGTGAACACCAGCGGATATACAACTCGGATGTGAAGCATGACTGAGGCGCAAAACGCAGATGAGGAATGGATGAAGGAGCACCAGTTCTACCGTAGTATTCTCCACCAGTCCGCGTGGAGGCTGCACACTATTACTGTCAGCAAACATGAGCACTAATGAACCGGAGACGAGCCAGGCCGACATGTGAGCTCGTCAGACCGAACACATTTTCCCACCAACATGATTTTCTGGATTTGTGCGCGTCCACAGCTGCCGCGCGCGCCCCATATGTAATTGTTGTTGTTGGGTTTTTTTTTTTTTTTTGGTCTCACCTCTTATCTTGAAATGTCTTGAGGCGCAGGTTCAGCTCTCAGGTCCTCCATGGAAACCTCGTCGGGTGAACTGCGGCGACAATCGCAAGGTCGTTCATACAGGTGCAACGGAGCCGCTGGGCGGGCACAGATAGCGGGGGACACGCGCGCCTCATGCCGCGGCTCCCTCCGTCTCCTCCAGTCCTCGCGACGGTAAAAAAAAAAAAAAAAAGCAAACAAACCCCCACCCACCCACCCACCCCCCAAAAATAGGAAAAAAAAGAGGAAAAAACGTGCGCGCAAGCACACACAACACACACGTTGTTAAATGTGCGGAAATCACATTGGAATCAGCGCCCAGTGAACGAGTCGTCTGTCAAACCCCAAACTGGGGTTGGGGGAGGTGGGGGGAAGAAATGTTACAGGGAGGGTTTGTTTTGCGCATTGAGTCTGCTCCCCCTGCGAGGGGGGGCGGAGAAGAAGAAAAATGAGGAGGAAGAGAAGAAGGAGAAGAAGAAGTGGCTGTACGGCGGCGAGGCGATGGAGTCTGGACCAGCAGCTGGGATGGACGGGGCTGCTGGGACCGGGGAACTGCGCCCCCCTGCGTCAGACGACAGAACTACAGCCAAACCTCCGATGAGAGGAGCAGGGTGTTCCTTTCTCTCTTTTTTTTAATCTCACACCATTCATTAGAAAATAGGAAAAAAACATGTACAGTTCTTTTCAGTGCAGATTATTTTAAAGAATTTGAGTCAACCTTTTCCCCCATATTAATATTCATAAGGGAAACACTTGGAGCACTCACTTGTAAATAATAAAAGAGAAACCACTGCTTTTGAAATCATCCGTTTTTATCCATTTGGGTAGTTTAGCTGAGATTTCTTTGAATTCTTCTTTCCATAAGGTCATGTACAAACGTGTATGTTGCCACAATCTGATTGTGGAACCACTCTTGTTGTTTTAATCCAAATGGTACCGAGGAATCAGAATCAAAGTATTTGAATCATGCTGCTTTGAGTAAGACCAGATTGCTGTTGACATCGCTGCTGACTGGAGGTGAAGCGGACGAATGCCTGTCGACTGAACAGTCATTTAACTCGGCAGCAAATGCTGACTGAAGACTTTCTACTGAGGGCAAAAATCAGTTCTCAGCGTCTTTTAAAGGATAATTCTTGTGTTTTCAATCTGGGGCTAACTTGTCTCCTTTGGGATCCAGGGCCGTATTGGTGCAGAAGGCAGCGTTTCACTCTCAAAATCCAAAGGTCGTGAGTTTGAGCATGGGTCAAGATTTTTGTCTCAGTGTTTGTCCATCAGAAGGCTTTAGGTTCAAATCCAGGCTCTGTGTCCCTGTCCTTTCGTAAGAGACTGAAACCCTAACTGCTGTACCGATGCTTGGTCATGAGTGGCCAAAATTGGCTTTTAGCAGTGGGCTTGGGGCTAGAATAAATAATGATGAATAAAAGATCATTCTGTGTTGTGCACTTTGGGTGGTTGTACAGCCTCGTCGGTGCAGTCGCAGGGCGTCGGTGTCACAATCTGAAGGTTGTGAGTTTTAGCCTCTCGTTGGGCGTGAAGTCATGGAAATCATTTTTTTTCAAGAATCTTTTGATTTTAATTTCATAATTGAAGCCTACAGCTCTGCATCTCAAATATATTTTTTTTTGTGTGTGTTAGATTTGATTAAATCACCAATTATGAGTTAAAATATCATAAATCTCAACATCTGAGATCCTGGATTTTTTTGTTTGTTTTAATTTTCATACATTGTATATAATATTTCTCAAAATAGAACCACAAGCCTATAGGAACAACTGGATATGATTTGAGGAGGTTGTATAGTTGTGACTGAATATTGTGTGTGAATTACTCTGCATTGGCATGTGTATGTAGGTACCATATTCCAGGGGCCCACTGTAACCCCACCCAACAGAAATGTCTGAAATAAGAATAAATAATAAAGTGTGAAATAAGAATAAATTAAAAATATATATATAAAATACAAATAAAAAAAAACACAGAACAAAAAAGGCTGGAAACTTTCAGTTTATATTTGAATGAATGTATAATATATGAAAGTTTTTGTTTTGTTTATACTCTGCCAGGGAGTGTACTGCATACAGCCGTATTCTGTGTTGGACTACCTATAGTATCATGACAAAGTCATTATACATACTTACTTGTCTCATCTGCTGTGTGTCCCTGTCTTTCAAAGTTACTCCACTTTACAAAGTGTGGCGTATCATTTAGGAATAAAGGTCAACTGCATTCATAAGGCAGGTCTGCTTTACATTTCAGAGGATCCCCCCCTTTAGCAGAGACCACTGTCTAGGACTCTTAACTCACCTTTCTGCCAATCATTTCTTACCTTCAGTCTGCCTTCACCTCCCATTAGCCAGGAGCATGAAATTCGTTTGTGTGAGTTGATGAGATGGGGGCAGACAAGCTGAGAGCCATTGGGACTCAAACATAGTCCAATGTAATGAGCTGGAAGTGGCTGCAAACAGATCCGTAGAGTGGCATGTTGAAAGAATGAGTGTGTGTGTGTGTGTGTGCGTGCTCTGAGTTACAGAACGAGGAAGTTGAGTGACGTCCTAGTGTCTGTTTTAAGGAGTTTGAGGTGTTTTGGTCTCCAACTCGACTGGTTCTCCACAGCAACACTCACAGCACATAACAGCATGCAGCTGGTTGTCGTGGTAAATGTCACAGCATGTGCCAGAGATTCTATTTTCCCTTTTGTAAATTCGCTGTGTTATACGTACTATTTCACAAAGGAAAACGACTATAATCCATGTTCCTTCTGGAGTTTCTGGTCCTGGTAATCTGCATAGCGTCCGACAGTCACATCATCATGTACGACAGAAGTGTTGTCTGCTTTTCCTGCCACAGAGAATCAGAATGTCTGCTCAGAAAAAAAAAAAAAAAAAACACGTGTCCATCCTGGAAGCGGCATTCTTCCATCAGCCCTATAGGTTTGTCCATCATCCTCATGGATCATCTGTTTATGTTCTCTTCATCTGAATCGACGATCTCGGCACACATCGTTTGCTGTGTGTGTATATCCATCTCTTATCTGTTCAGAAGTAAAATGTTACTTAATTCTTATACAGTTTCAGGAACTGGAAGAAACAACGGTACCCACTCTCCGGTCTGTGTTCGAGAAGGCTGACGTTTCTATTTTTGATAAGCATCCGCTGACAGCGTCGGTTCATGGTGCAAAGATGCATTTGCCATGCCAAGCCTAGAAACAAACTCCCTCTCTCCCTCCCTCCCTTCCTCCCTCCCTCCCTTCCTCTCTCCCTCTGTCTTCCACTTTTTTCACACTCTCCTCTCAGCCTTCATCCTTCTCTTTCTGTCCCTTTCCTTTTCCCAAAGACACAATCTCTCCTCTTTCACACATGTTACCCTTTACAAATCACCCTCTTCGTCCCAAACATAACACACACTCACACACAAGTCAATATCAGTTCAGGGCATCAGCGAAGCTGAACTGTGTTATTGTCTGTTCTATAGTCGCTCATCCTACCAGGAACCCCATTAAGCCTACATTGATCATCTTCATTTCAGGCTCAGCATCCTTTAACATGGCCAGGGCGTCGTTAATAATGCTCCATACAGCAGCCATTTGACATTTCCTTTAATTATGCCTGTAATTTATTCATGCACTTGATCCTGGGAGCTTGTTGTGAAAAGCCTCCTGCAGGAATATTTGATCCTGCTCCCCTCGAGCCCAACAGATTAACCATCCTAATAGCAGACCCAGAAGGTATTACTTCCTTCACCGTTGCGCCCTTGCAAAGAGCATTGTGCCTTTCATGCGTGTGTTAAGCTGTAAAAGTCATAAAGTCTTATTTCTCAACCATTCACTGCACTCATTGTAAATTCTGCTGTATTACTAGCTTGTCTAATTTTGGGAGAGGCTGAAGAAAACTGCGAGCGGTTGCAGATTTGCACCCCCATATTTAACCCAGTTTTGCAGGGAGGTGGGGGGTTTGGGGGGCAGGGGGGTGGGCACTGCCACTCAATCTGCTCACTCGGCAGGTTGGTTAACAGACAGCAAAACACAGCAATTTCCGTCAAAGTAACATGGCAAGTCACCGAACGATAACGCCGCGCACTTCAAATTGGATTCAAGATGTTAATTATGATGTTTCTAGATCACAGAATATTGCTTGACTCCTCACTGCACACCTGACAGAAATTCTTCAAGCTGTGCGAAAATAAAAACCTGCCTGCATTCGGGGTCTCAGAGGCTCGATGAGAATTAAACCACACATGCTGGAGACACATGCACACACACACACACACACACTCAAAGTAGAAAGGGACTGGAAAATGGATGGAAGTAATTTGAAAATCAGAGTAGATACTTTATTATTTCATAAAAACCCGTTGTCGCGAGCAGATAAAGCCAGTGTCACGCAGCCTTTCTCCTCCTTCACCACTTTGATCTATCACATAATACACACATTCATAAAAATATATGTGCTTGTCAACCTAAAGCGATTGTTGCCTGCGAGAATGACCACTTACACTACAGAGGCTCATGGGATCGCTACACTCTCTCTCTCTCTCTCGTTCACTCAGTCTTTGTTTTTCTCTTCTCCTGTTTTTTCCCCCATGTTTTCATAGTGTTACTTCATTATCCACAGTGCTCTCAGCAGCCCCAGATACAGGACTAATGAGCCAGCATACCTTTTATTGCATTCTGCAGTTCCATGGTGGTGGAGGTCCATTACTTTACTTCCATAAATCTGCCCTATCTATCTATCTATCTAAATATCTAGGTTTGTTTCATGAGGGAGGCATGCAGATGCATGCAGATATACAGTGCAGATGAAGTCAAAGGTGTGGGCACAACATTTTCTTTCAAAAATCTTTTTATTTTATTTCATTTTTTTTGAAAAATGTCCAACTGTATGCTGTTTTAGTTAACAATGCAACATATATTTGATTTGATTTGATATTTTTCTGTCTTGAGTGCAATGCACCTAGGTGCCCAGCCCAGGACACTGCAGACAAGTACAGGACGGGAAACACAAAACAGTACATGTACAGTACACAAAGATGAAAAACCTTATATGTAAAAAAAACATGAACTGAAATCTTGACTCATCAGACATAAGAAATAAATCAGGACATTCTTCCACAGTTGGTCCACAGAAAAATGCATGACTAAGGTCATGGTGTAATGGACAGTAAAACAGAAAAATGCATTTCATCCTCAACCACACCCCTAGAGATCTCAGAGATCTCAGAGATCTGGACAGGTTGAGGGTGACATAGTGTTCAAAATGTTTTTTTATTAGAAGAAGTATGTTTGCATAACTTCTCTTCAGAAAAAAATAAAATAAAATGGCTTTGTTTGTTTTTATGACACATGTGGCCTCACTGAGCTCTGTGAGATGTGGTGATTAAAATATTTCTTCTGCACTACGTTAACCACTCTGTTATTGAAGACATGAAGGTAACTCAAAATAACTCTCTGTTGCAACTGTGCAATTCACATGCAAATGTCATAGTGATGTTCAGTTTGATACGCATGCTGTTCAGGAGGAGCTTTAAATGGACCTTCAGGTCCTTCAGATCTGATGGCCACAACAACAAAGTGAAGACAAATGGCCAGTTGTACAAGAGACCAGCAACTTCAACTCGATTGTCATTCTGAGCCTTTAGATTGTGGCACTATCAAGCAAATGTCCTGTAAAGTGTTTTTTCGGCGGCATTTATGAGGGTCTACTTGTGACCATTGGTGCTCTTTAGTAAAGTGGGTTTCCTGTGTGTGGAATATAGAAGCTCCGTTCGCTGCATTATATAATTACACAGCGTTTTTTTTTTTTTTTTGTGATGCACCAGCAATTTCGCAGTAGCCACTGTTCAAACAAAAAGACATCTTCACACAAGTGAGTAATAATACAAAGGCTAAATAGTCTCTTACACTAAGCAGTCGTACATCACCCTTGCAATAATTTTGCATGATTGTTTTTCTCTGGGGCTCTTCGGTTGTATTTGCGCTCTGTATTAACCTCTCAGGGGATATGTGCAGATTTAAGGTCCTGTTCACCCAGCAACCAGGAATCAATCTATCAGGGTTTCATAGGTTGCTGATACTCAGTATCTGTTCCTCGAGGCAGACCTGGGGCTTTTGACAAGATTAAACTGTACCGACATTATCATCTCCCAGTTCTTTTATGGTTCTGGTGAAAATGTCCCTAAATCCTGAACTTGCAGCACAGACAGAATTGCATTCCCTGCCTGTGGCCTGTACTGCAGAATGGAAAACACTGGAAAGGGAGCAGGTGGCTGCAGACATTACTGTCCACCCCCTCATGCCAATCTGAACGGACATTTTCAGCACCACTCATTTGGCAATAAATCCTGCCAGTGGCAACACACAAAGTGATACCCGAATCAAAACGGCTTTAATGCTTCCGTTTCAGTGGACAGTGGTGGTGTTAAGTGTACTATAGGGGGAAGAGGAGAAACCCACGATGTACCACCAATATTCCAACCGCAAGTCCTGTCCTGTTCTCATATTCATGGACACCTGATTTGACATCATTAGGGAAACATTAATCTTCCCTTCAGACCGCAGCGACTCCATCCACAGAGACTGGCGAGCCTCATTTACCAGGTTTTTTATATCCACCTACACATCCCCAGGTTGTGTGGATGCTCCATTTATTTAAGCATCCATTAATATTTAAACTGCAACACAGTAGTGGATGATGATACAAATGTACTATCAGCTAAATATTCATTACCTATAAATATTTTAACTCTCATTTCACCAGCTTACCATTGACTGTGTGCCTGTGTGTGTGTGTGTGTGTGCGCGCGCACACGTGTACGGTACATGAGTGTGTTGTTTTCAGCGTTGGGTTTTGCTGGTCAGTGTTGGGTCGTCTGACATTCACAGGCAATAAAGCCGTTGAACCTGCGATGTTTGTTTGCTTCATGTGATGTACTCTAACTAAAAGAATGACATGGTCTTCCATTGGTTACGTTTTCTTCTAAAACCTGTGTGTAATATATAATAAATAACATAATTTCTCCATATATTGTACACAGTAATATATAATAAATACATGAATACATATTTAACATAGAGCAGATATGAGCAGGAAAGAGCGATAAAACTGCTAATATTATGTAACTGGCATTTTATTGAGCTCGTGCTGAAAACTTCTTATCTTATGGAACATGCCGAAAGCTTCTTTAAATGAAACATAAGCTGTCAGCAGAAAAGAAAAAAAAAAAAAACTCATTTGGAAATTGTTGAGCTTTTTCCATCTTGCTTAACCCAACATGGGCAGCCTGGCCCTGCAGCACGTCTTCTGAAATGAAATGTTTGCCTCCTTCATGAGAAAACAAAGCAGTTGGGACTGTGATTTTGAAAGCATTAGAAGCTTATATGTAAGTTAACCATGAACTGTAATGGGGAAAAATATAATACGCATCTCTCCAACAACCTTTTCTTCCCCAGAGAAGGTTCCCACACATAAACACATTCAATGGGGGCTGAGCTACAGCGCAGCTCAGTGCTGCTGGCATTTGTTTTCACACATTGTTCAGTATCCAATGAAAAGATCTATCCAGGTGATGGGGCGGTAGAGATGCATAGGTCAAAGGTGCGGACCCCTTTATGGATTCTCAATAGTCTCCTCCTAATGAATGTTTTCATTCTCTTCTT
>CAAKHB010007859.1:170781-181054 GCA_901007665.1 Aeoliscus strigatus
GTTACCGTTGGAAACACACACACACACACACATACACACACACACACACACTGCAAGCACATAAACCTGTGTAAAGAAAGCATGTCAGTTCAGATGTACTTGAGTTGCATTAAGACAACAATATCAACATGCAACATCCCGTACAAAAACATAACGCTGACATTCAAAAACGCAATCAGCATAAGACAGCTGTTAATGAGCAAGTACTCTGCATTTCTCAGTTTGTTTACTTGTACATTTTTTGGTGTCAAATGATGCGGAAATCGCGTGAAAGGAGGATTTGTTTGTCTCATTATGGCCATCAAGAACAGCCGCGGATCTGCTTGGTTCTCACATTGACACACATGATCAGTAGCCAGTTAAAGGTGATCACATCTGTTTCTGGACGTATTTGTTCAGCGTAGCATTCAGGATGTCGACACATGAATTATTCAAACATTTCAATTAACATAAAAGATCTGGTTTGCGCTCTAACTGCTGACGTACGAGTATATATAACATCAACAGATACTATTTGTGAAAATCCTGTATGGAAGCTTGGGTTGTCTGTGATTTGTATTATTATTATCACGGTCTGCTTCTATTTATTCACTGATTCATTCATTATGTATATGACTTATCATGTAGAGAGTCACAGGGAGCTGGAGCCAATCCCAGCTGACATTTGGCAGGTACACTGGACAGGTCTTCAGTCTATCACAGAGTTGGCACAGCGAGACAGCCATTCACATGAGGCCAGTTCAGGGTCACAAATCAAACTAAGTGCATATCTTTGGGTTCGAGAAGAAGCCGGAGCAGCTGCAGGAAATACAGACACGCATGGAGAGAACGTACAACTCGGGATCGCTCTCCTTTATACTACTGTGCACCACAGAAAACATCACTCATCTTGACAAGTCACAGCAGGACAATATAAGTGGTGGCGTTAATGGTGGTTCGGGTCCATTTAGATGTCATACAAGTCAAGTCACGATTTCTTTCAACACACATAACCTTCTGTTAAAATAGTATTTATTGTGATCCCGCAATCAACTGAAGTGCAACATTTTATCAACCTTTAAATCGTGCCTTTATTTTTATCTTCACCTCTCACCAACTCCATTGTTGTATGGGTGCTTTATCTATCTGCCTCATGCACACACTCTCTACTGTTCATAAAATGCACCTCCTAATCCGCACCTTAAGCTTCGTACTCCATAATTCACCGTCCTAAGTTACCAAGGGCAACATATTACCACAAAGTTGTGGTGCCCACCCCCATGTAAACACAAGGTAGGGTCAATGCCCAACACATGACCTGGAGGTGGAACATATAATTACCAGCAGACTTCCATTCCACATGATCGGTAGAGTTTCTTCTATATAGATGCCGGTCTATTCCATCCAAGGCCATCACATCCCAGAGCTTGTAGAAGGAGATATGGACTTTGATAGCTAACGTTCTTGCTCCTTTAACCATCAGAACAAATTGATAGATCTACATCCTTCGTCTCATTCTCAGAGCATTTACATCTTCACCTTCAAAAAGCCTCATGAACATGTAAACCTTAATATATACAATAATGTATCTTCTCTCACCACGTCATCCACCCTCACATTGTGGGTTTCTAGTCACTTCTGTCAGAAGACATACAAATACACTTCCTAGAGACCTACCTTACCATCAGCACTGCTCGCCCGAATCCTAATTGTAACCCTACAAATTGATGTCATGCCGACTCACGGTCTTTACCAACAGTTTTTAAAGAAATATCTGAACATGAGGAATAGACTGTACGTGTGGTGTTAACGTCACTGAACCTAAACCTTTGCTTTTGTAACAGGAAAGGAGGGTTATTACCCAAAACCAATGGCATAAAAAAATCCAGGTCCAGGCACTCAAGGAGGTTCAAAAATGTAAAAGGCCTTTAATTCAATGTGTTAGAATCATGAAACATACACCAACACGTATCGGTGTATTTCAGGGAAGTGTGGAAGTGTACAGCTCACCTGTCGTTGCATCTCTGTACATATACTGTACTGTTCATTGTGAGGGCATTCACCAATGATTTCTCCCCCTGAACCGTCAAACTCTAAACTACCCCAACCTTTACCCTTTAACAGGCGACTCAGAAAGTGACTCAGTTTTCTCAATAGAACATGTTAGAAACTCATGTTCTCTCTCTCTCTCTCTCTCTCTCTCACACACACACACACACACAGACTCCAATCCTCGGACACATTTTCCCTCTCGTGGGTGTGTATTAAAATCATTTAACGTTTCAGCTTTCCCTCGAGCGTCGATGCCGCCTGTAATACCGTTAAGTGGTGATGATGAAATCCCTTATATTTCAATGCAACGCTCGTGGCTCAGACGTACTCACACACATTCACACTTCTGGGGTTTAAGAATGGAGGCGGTTGATTGCGCTGATCGGTCAACATTTCGTCACAGTCGATCTCCATCCAGCGTCTGTCATGACGCTGTCGTCTCGTTGGGCAGCAAAACATAAGCTAATCTGTTCCCACCACAGTGGATACTTTGCATGATGTTTCCAGTGTAGTCTCCACAGTACGACTCATTAAATTTGCATGCAGCATAACTATTCTCCTCAGACACGAGACACATTCTGTATTCTCTGAAGGACTCTTTCACATGGCGCATTGCTCCCCACAGTGACATTTCCTGTCTTTCTATGCACTTGCTCTTTCATTCTGACACTATTCTGCGAATGTGACTCGTTCTGGAGGTTCACCCGACGCTGAAAGAAGTCCCGGAGTTCTGCATGCTTTGCAGATACTGAAGATTTAGCCGAAGGGAATGAATGCAGAGAAAGGTTCCTGACACCTTCAGTTCGATGTGCCCACATTCTGGTCGTCAGTATAAAGATTCTCATAACAGGGTGATTTCATACAGTGAGCTGGGGTTCAGCCTTGTACTAAGGATAATGTTTGAAGTGCAAATATTCCCAGACTGAATGATGTTCCTCCGTTAGAATTGCATAGCAGGCGACAGCGCAGACACTTCAATATCATCTAGTCTATTCAAATTTCATCTGTACTTCAGCCAGATTATCGTCTGGTAACAAAATATATCACGTTTTAAATATTTTAACAGTATTGATTTTTCTAACCATGGTGTAAGGAGATTTTGAGTTGTATGTATTTATTTATTTATCAATAAATGTTGAAAACTGGTGAATCAACTTCCCCAAATCTGGAGGTCAGTGTACTGCATGCACTGTTTGAGACATCAGGCTAGTCATTTCAAAAATAGAAAACATTTAACATCGTCATAGAAATCACTTGCTGAATGATTGTCTTAACTATGCAACACCGACGTTAGAAACTAGACTTTCCAATTAAAACATTTAAATTAAAATGCAAACTAAAAACAACAAAAAAGATTTTTTGGGGTTCTTTTATTAGCAACCTTAATATTTTCACATATAGGACTAAAAAGACTGTGTGTATCATAACTATTATTTATCAGTGTTGGACATATCTTGGACAAAGAATTGACATAATCAATCTGTTTCAATTAAATCCTGATGGCATTGTCCAAAAATGTCTCCTGTGTGTCACTAGGGGGCATTGTTGTAACACACGAGGAAGGACCTTTTGCCTATAAAATATCTATTTCCATGGCAACAGAATTTTGCACACCCAATCCTCTCTTTTCTAAGATGAATTAATAAAAAAAAAACAAATACATGAGGTCAACATAAGCTACCTCTGACATTGCATATATTGGTCTGTACACGTTAGAAATAGATTGCTCTGGCTCCCTGGCTCAACACTTGAATATAAAATGTTCAATTTAGCTGAAATATCATTTCATTTTTTTCCCCCCACATACTATTAAATTTATGGAACGTGTTAGTACAGCCTGTGACCAAGACTTCAGGCAACATTTATGAACCTCACTTGTCAGCAGTGAAGCGCTGTGAGCCGTAGAGAAACACAACTTGAGGTCAAGATTGCAGGTCAGCGAAGCACAATGGTTTAAATGGGTGAATATGTGTGAACTCCAAGCAGTATTCCAGGCTGCGAAGGAGGTCAATGTCGAGGTTCAAGACAAAGTGTTGCTTGGTTCAAGGGTAAACTGGCAAGTGAATCTTTTCTATCCCTTTACAATCAAACTTAGACCTTGTGTGACCACGAGCATGGACAAGGTGGCCATGAGGAACTGGTTCATATGTATAAGAGGGTTTTAAACTGATTCTTGAGGCAGAAGGAAAGGGGTCTTATCCTTGGTAAGTGTGATGAAAACAAGGACACCTCAACCACTGTGACTTCGGTGGGAGTGACAACTTGTGTGTGTTTAACCCTTTAGGGCACTGATTGAAATGCTTGCAGAATTTCAACCCCAGACGGTTATTTGGAGATATGACAAGACATTTTTTTTTACATTTATACACTTTTTAAAAATATGTTGTTACAAGCCAGTGAAGTTATCATGTGTGGTTTCTTGAACATTGAGGACGTTTGCCATTTCCCCAAAATATTCAAATGTTCATATAAGTGCACGTGTGTGTGTGTGTCTATATATAACAGTCCATAATGTAATGTAATCACAGACCTTGTCACCATCTCTGTCTGCCAATAAATAATTCAAAAGCACTTACTTAACATGAGCCTATCATACAGCAGGGACTGATGCTCATTATGTAATGAGTTATATTAAGTCCCAAACAAGGAACGGATAACATGATCATTGTTCATTACATCCGGCTCCTCAACACACTATTATAATGAAATTCAAAAGGTTAACTTTTGAACAGTTCGGTGTCTGTGAACAGACTGTGAATTCTGACATTTGGACCGTCAGATTTCCAAAATGTGAATTTCTCTTGGGAGATCAATAACGTGTCTAGACAGTGAAATAACAGAATATGTTTTCATCAGTGTTCTCTGGCAATCGAAACGTTTTAATATTGGTTAATAGTGACGGGAACGGATGACGGTATTTATGCACCAGAATTAGTTATTAATTCATGACTTTGTTCAATAAAATATTTTCAGAAAGTACAAAAAGTTTCCTAAGATTGTTTGTGGATGTACGCAGTTTCTCTGTGTTAATCTCCAAGAATGTTCACTCTCCAGATACCTGCACTTCACATTCCTTGAGACAAAAGAACAGACAGTTTAGCTGAGGGGACTCAGTTTTACTGAGAACGGTAAAACTCATAACACAGTTTTTCAGAGTTGGTAAAAAAAAGAGTTAATTCTCTCTTTGTGCCCCCTGAGAGCTGAAATGACTCTGGGGCAGCGGTGTTACTTCAAATGAACGTCAGGCTGGTGTTTCTGTGTCTGTACAATCACTTTGTAATGTGTTTTCACCTGCAAGCACACCAAGGAACCACTGACACATCAGATTACTGAAATCACCTGAGCTGGGTAACAAATATACACCAAATACAAATGAAAAAACACGCATGAACATTTGAAGACGATACCAATTTGCATCATATCTGCACATAGGGCAGTAATTGTTCATTTGCTCATATATTATTATATACTGTAGACTCTTATATTTAATTTAACTTACATACATAATGGATCTATCTATCTATCTATCTATCTATCTATTATTATGTGCTCCTTTGCGCTCTCGTGTGTTCATGAATTGAAAGGTGTTGACACCGCCCCCGTGCCTTCTTTGTCCATTTGATTGACAGCCAACATGCCCCCCTCAGGCACGCGCACAGAACTATTTCCCCACGTTTTATTGTAACACACACACACACACACAGAGACTGTGTGTCCTTTGACCCCTGCAGCTTCTAAAATAGGAAAACGACCTTGTGGACACTTAAGTCATCGTGGCAGTTGTTGACTGTGACACTTTTGGCCGTCAGTCAAAGCGGCGCACACAGTGGCCGTCTGCGGTGGAGAGAAGTTCGGAACTAACCTGGTTCTCCAAAGTTCTTCCTGAGGGAGATGTTTCCTACGCACTCAGACAATTAGGAAGGAATGAGTTCTCCTGAGGAGACTGAAGAAGAAACTCATGTGAGTAGAAGATTCACTGACAAAAAGTCAGAAGTCATATGTCAGCGTCTGAAAAGTCGTTTAGTTGGTGAACTGACAAAATGAAAAGCAGCAGCAAGTCAGACTCTTTTTACCAGTTGAAGTCGGTGACAATACTCAGACTGAGAATTAACTTGTACAACTTGTCAGATCTCTCACGAAATAAATTTGTATTTTAACCCTAGGCCTCTTCATGCATCAAATATAAAACTAATATATAATCATGGAATGAAAAAAAACGAAACTTGAAATCAGTTTATCTTGAATTTAATAATAAAAAAAAGCATCGTCGTAAAACGTGTTTTTTTCTGATGCCGAATCAGTCCTTCTGAATACAAATGTGTAAAGATTTTGATTTAATTTATTTATAAGGGACAGTGTGCAATTACTTGACTCTTAAAAGGAATATGAGAGATGGTCGCTCATTTCCATCTGTTGTCCCACATACAAGGACTTCAACAAACAGATTTGGGACAAAAACACATAAAACAAAGCATGAGATGAACAAAACACTGAAAAACATGTCTAAAATGAATTTAAAATATTTAATGACAGACTTCAGTGATTATTTTGAAGAAAGATCTTCTGTTTTTGGAAAACATTGATCAGCATTTGTAAGTTCTCAGACTGTCTCTTCCATTCTGTGATGGTTTTGTAAGAATGATGCATCAATTCAAGAGTTTCTGTATTTGTATGTGTTTTGGATTTAACAGGTATCCTTGTAAGTTGTACCTAAAACAGAATGTAACATAGAGCAAATAGAAAGTAACAGAAACACACATTCTCTCCCCTGAATATAAATGAACTGTGTATTCCGATGAATTATTTCACCATAGACCTGCCATAGACTGAGTGACTGATGGACGATCACACCGATACAAACGGTCTCTGTCCGTCTGCTTCAGTCATCAAAGAAGTGTGTTTAGGGATGAGTTCCTCCGACCACTGGCCGTGCTCAGTCCTCTGTAGCCGAACTATTCAAACCTCTGTAGCTTTGTTACCGCCAAATGGGTCGAGCGTATGTCTTTGCGTGACCCAGTTTGACTCAAACGTGATAATTGGGGAATTCACTTCCTGTGGCGATGTGCTGGCCAAGCTGGTAGTAAATTAATTTACACTACGATGAGCTGTTACATGAGAATAGGGTCAGCCTGTGAAAAACAACCATTTACGTGCTCATCCAGGCGTGGTGCTGAGCTGAACTTCTGATTTTCTCCTCTGCATGAACTATGTGGAATCTCAGTCTCATCTGTGTGTGCATACACACCGCCTTGTGTGTAGGAAGTATTGAACTAACTCTTTTTTTTCCCTCCTGATTTTAGAATTTCTTTAAATACATGATGAATGGAGATCAGAAAAAGGACGTGTAGTTTCTGTCCTATTGTCCTCACCATGTCCTCTCTCTGAGAATTGTACATTTTAACTGAATTGCTTTACTGACATATGAACATAAACTTTCCCGTCCATGGCTTTAGAGCATTTGAAGCTGAGACTGTGGGGTTCCACACGGACAGAGCCTGGAATAATTCAGTCGCCCAACCGCTGAGCAAACGTACTTGCTGGGCAGGTATAAATAATTACTGAATATATGAACAAAGTTTACAAATATAGATTCAGCACCAATCCCTTCTAGTTTATAAAAGTCAGAGAAAAGTTGTTTCACACAGAAAAATGCCATAGTGTGAAATGAAAATCAAGACCAACCCTCCCTCACCAAGCAGCGGCCCAGTGACCCCATTGACAGATCAGTGTAAAGTGTTTCCATAAAATCACACTTCCTGTTACTTTTTCCTGAGCATGTTCATAGTAGTACTCTCAGACAGGTATATCCAGCATGTGTTGCCACATGTCAGGCATGCTGTCTCCACCCATATGCTTCCACAGAAAAAAAGGACATAATTACCCGTTGGAAGCCTTGATGATTGTATAATTGGAGACTGTCGCTGTAGGACTGTACGTTTAGTGAGTAGTGTACTTCAGTTTGGTCTTACCAGTCGTGACAGAGGCGGGACGCTGACAAAACACCCCCAGAGCCTGTTGGTTTGTGGGGTAAGTATATTCTTCATCATCATTATTACTATTATTATTATTTTCCAGTGCTGTACGTAGCATATTTACACACCGTTCACTTATTGATAATGTTGTCAGTAGGTTTGAATTGTTGCCAAATGTGTAGTGGCAAAAAAGAGCTGTCGTCAGCATCTGAGCAGCTCATTGTTTTCCATTAGCGGCAGAGTGCAGCGTAAGAGCCTTAACAGGCAGGGGGTGAGTTTCTCAGCCACTTAATCAGTGAAGCACTGGGAGGCTCTGTGCCAGTCACTTATAGACAACATCATTATGGTATCAACATGCTGCCACTACATGGAAGAATAAAAAATGATTTAATGTAACACAATAATCTAATACTCATAGGCTAAGTTGTCATGAGTGCGTCAAACAGCTCATCCGTCACTTTAGGAGGGATTGTAGATGATTCTGTGTGTGTATTTGTGGTTGTGAGGAATTTCAGATGTGTGTGTTGCGGTTAATGTGAAAAATGTTGTTTGCATACAACCCAGAAGGACGGGTTGTTTGCAAACTACGTGTTTTCGGGTCATGTGCAAAGCTTGTACATCTAGTTAACTAGCTAGCTAACGTTATCAACGTTGTTGAAGGCAGCTACCTACGCTAGCTAGCTAACAATCCGTTAGCGAGCACTAACCCAGATCTTAACCCTAACTTTTTCCAGTTATGTGCAAATAACCTGTGTAATTTATTTATTACTCATTTTTTCACATTACCCGTAACGTATTTAAGATGTATATTGTATACCACAAAGACCAACATCAGTCTGGGGCAGTCAGTTCAAAAATTTAAAAATAAAACAGGTTTAAAATGCTAAAATATGTTGTATGTAAACCTCTCTTAATTACTGGCTGCACAACAATTGAAATGGAAAGCAGTGCTGAATTATCCTCAGTATTTCACTCTGAAATTATTCAGAAATTACAACACCATTCATTGGCAGGAGAGGAAATGCAAACAATGCTTTAGGCAAGTGGATGACAGCCTGGTGGTCATGTATTTTACATATCAATTGTCTCCGAGAAAGCATTTTTGCAGATTAGGCATTTGAGCAGTGTTTAAGCACATAATCCGAGCACCTTGCTTACATGAATATATCAAGTCTCTGGGTCGGCACCCGAGAATGTAAGACAGTCTGCGCTAGTGTCACAGTTAAGTTGTAGATGCAATGTTTTATGTTAAAGGTCGCTGACCTTCCACCGTTCTCACACAACCCGGAGTTCCCAGATAAAAATAAAAGCCCAAATTTGTAACTTAATAAAGAATGACAGGTGGTTTCTGTCATGTTTTCCATGGTCTTACCAAGATTGAATATTGAATGTGTATGCTTCTAAGGCTTACAAGGACATGCAGGAAACCATTCCACACCTCTAGTTGATTAATTTAATGATGCTTTGCAATGCCGTTATCAGAAAATGACCATGAAAGAGAAAGTAAAAGGGATGAGCGCTGATGTGTGTATTTGGTGAGGGAATTTATTGCTCTCTTCCGAAGGGCAGTGGGTGGGTATACGTTTGGAATGCTTGTGAAAGTCATTGCCTGAAGAATTCCCCACAGTTGGGTCAGTGGATTTCAAAGAGGGGTCACTGTCAGATGCTGATTGTCTCATCAGCCAAAGGTCCAAATCCTGTCAGATTTAAATGTGCCCCTCTCGTGGGATGAGCCAGTTGTATCTAGTGGACATTTTCAATGCGTCAGGAAACGTTTAACTGCACTCTAGTTACCACGGTGTCTGGCTTTCTGCCGCTCAGCTCTGCTGCCTCCTAACCCCAAGAGCAAAGGTCGTGACCGCTCCTGCCGACAACTGTTTGGTGAAGTCAACACCCCGCTCAGCGGGCACAAATAACTTTGCACCTCATCTAAATTTGAGCAAGTCAAGCGCAAGAGGACGGGGAAGATGTGGCTTTGAGGGAGGTGACTGACGCTGTCCTCGGTCTCAATCCGCCCCACTGGTGTTGCACGTTTAGGGGCATTTGCACAAGTTCAATCAACAATAGGCTGCATTCCTCTCAGTGAGTGAGGAACATGGTTTGCTGGCACTTGAAATGGCTCTTCATGCCCCCCATCTGGACTCTTGCTTTTGAACAGTGCTGTCACTGTTAAGAGCCCATTTTCAGGACACTCACTTTCAGACAAACGCCCACTTTGAGACAGAAATACAGAAATAAGCTGTGACCTATACAGTGACAGCATGTCCTAG
>CAAKHB010007859.1:186247-214051 GCA_901007665.1 Aeoliscus strigatus
CCCCCCCCCCCCCCCCCCCACCCACCCACACACACACACACACCAAAAAATGTTTAAATTACTAGGTGACGGGCAAATCATTTAGCATTTTTCAAGGTTGTTCTTCCAGCAAACAAAACACGACTTCACCGGTTGACATTTTCTCTCCCAGGTTAAGAATGAGACGTTAGGTGGCCCCACCCACTGAGTGTGAAATGATTTTGCTGAAACACTTCAACCAGGGAAAGTCTTTGCTTGCAAAAGCCCTCTAGTACCGGTATTTGTTAATGAGTGGAGTTTGACAGCGGGCTGGCCTGTGTGAAACCTCCTCCTGGTCGCTGTCGTTACAGGGACAGCAAACCCTGTTGGGATACATTTCTTTGATTTGTGCAGTCTGCTTGTGTGTCTGTGCATGTGGTGTGGATTAACACCATTTTTAAACGTGGAATAGGACTGAACGATGGTGACGACTAAGCTGTTGTTGAATGAATTGCAGGGTGAGGTGTGTCCTGTCAGCCTTCCGTCCTTTTCTTTCATTACAGCCTTCACAACAGTTCATGTATATTTAGTTATTGTCCTGTCAGGTGTCTCACGGCATTTCGTAATGTGTGTCTGTGCTCTTTGCATTAAGACAGAAGTAACAGGCCTGTAATTATCAGAAAAACTGGAGCTGTTATGGCGGAAATGCATCATTACAAAGGCCCGGGGCACAGCGAGCTTGTTCCCTTTGTCAGCAAGGGAGGTTGAAATGTTGGCGGATGTAGGACGTCGTAAGTCTCTTGTTTGTTTTTCAAATTACGATCACGAGCAGGGATTCTACAAGTGTTGTAACTTCCATTTGGGTTTTAAATGTGTGAATGTGCCTGTCATCCTTCATCTGGGAGACATAATTACAGTTCCATCAACCCACTCCACTGTGTCTCATGTATCCAGATTCTACGTTGTCTACTTGTTGCTCTCTCAACGTACCTGGTAACATCATATGTCTGTATACAAGTACGAGAGCTGACCTCATGGCCTCCTTTCACGTGTGGTTCCTACATCCAGTCTTCTTTCGGACAATGTGTCGTTTTTTTTATTAGCTCTGCCAAGGAGGTTCTGTTTTTTGTTTTACTACTGAAAGAAAATGAAGAACGAAAAGAAAAAATAGAGCTCAGAGGTCATGATTTGAGTAGTCAGGTTACTGATGATTTTTTTTTTTCATAACTATTTAACTATTAGTGACAAAGTCATGTTTAATGAATTTATTAGAGTAGATCAAATGAATGAAGACAATAACATTGGGAAGGCATGAGCTGCTTGGTGGAGGTTTGCGCTCTCGGAGTGCTTTTCTAGTTCTGTCTTGTTTGTCACGACTAGTCCTCCCCCAGGCCTTGACATAAGCAAAGGACGGGTCCAGTCTGATAACGAGAATGTTGGGGAGTGATCTGGAACTACAAAACATATTTTATGTACCGTCTGTGTGACACACAGCCAGGTGACTGTGTGTGTGGTCATACCACAGCTATTATCTCACACATTTACGTCAATCTTTTGTTCACATGGCCCCACATCTGCAGGACAAGTCAGCCTTGATGTTATCATGCAGGTTGGTTTGGCTTCTCTTATTTATTTTGTCGCTGTGTTTACAGCAGTCATGCTCCCTTAAACTTGAAACAGAACCATTTGAGGGGAAAGCAGCTGCTTTTGTTTTGAAGGGGCTGGGCACAGTGGACAAAAGAGCATATTATAGCTGTTAAGAAGGAAGGGAGATACCAGATGGAGAAAGAGAAATAGTAGCCAACAGTAAAGTTCTTTCAGTTACTAAAAATCAAGAGATTTCTTAAGTCTCTTCTGTGTTTAGTTTTACTCTTTTTTTCCCATCATCCTTTGCAGAACCTAATTTGATGCTAGCTGCATGCACCTGCAGGGCTATTTGCTACCCATTGTGTCTCTATTTGGCTTAGTAAACGACTTTCCTTACCCGGTTTCTATTAGTGCAAGTTGAGATGCCCAGCCTGTTTCTGTTATTGCCTTCTAAAATAAACCTCAACTTAAGATTCAGATTTTTATTGGCAAGGTTTATTAAGGTTGCTGAGGAGTGGGCTTTAGGAAAGGATCATGCACAGGATAGAAAGCATAGAATTACCATCAAATAGACGAGCGGCAGACATAGCTGCTTGTGACCTCTTATCAACATCATCATGTCTATTTTAGGCAGGTTCTTTTAAGACCACATCTATCAATACCCTGGAGCAGTGCATGGAAATGTAAGTACATCCCCACAAAAGCTCATGTCCTGTACGAGAAGCTGACTCCCTTGTTCCTTCTCCTTTCAATGGAGAGAAGACACACTCCATTAAAATCACTGCGACAGAAGTGGGTGTAAATAGGCGTGCATAGTTTGTGGATGGCTGGATGAAGGGATCATGGACAAAAAGGGAGAGAGAGTGAGAAAGGGAGCCCAGAGACATGCCGGTACTTCCTCTCCGCCCATTCTGTAATGCTCATTGAGTAGCCCTGCAGTGCAGGCTTTGTCCCAGACATTGTCACAGGCTTACAGCCTCACTGCCAAGTGAGAGGCTTTGGCGACATATGTCACTTTGCCTGTCTCCTGTCATTGCTTTAGCAGTGTGAGTGGAAGGGGGCGGGCAGGGAGGCGTGCACCAGGAGAGGGGGAATGTGAGGTGGAGCAGGACGGACAAGTAAGAGATGTTGGTTCAGGGAGAGTTGCTTCACAAACTTTTGCTATGGATGTGTAGTGCAGCCGTGTGGGCCCTCTGCTAGAGGTGGATTTATAATGTAGAGTGACAGAACAATCAGTAAGTATTAGTAACTTTCTAACTAGAAGTAAAGTGAACTGAAGGTGAGGTATTTCTGACCGCTGCCTTTGGAACTTTTGGTTTGATTTCTCAGTTTCTGCAGGATATTTGCAGTTTTACTTGCAACTTTGGGGTGGGGGTAGTGTGTGTGTGTGTGTGTGTGTGTGTGTGTGTGTGTGTGTGTGTGAGAGAGAGATTGTGCTATGTTTAATATTTTCGGACGAGGTCAGCATGTTGGTAAGGATTAGTTGTTTGCTAGTCACACTTTTCTTGCGTTGGCTTAGGGGAACACAATCCCTGCGGATTTGTGGTGTCTCCCTGCCATGTGTTCAGGTAATAACATCCATTAGCTCCCAAAACAAATGCTTTGTTACCTGTTTACTTAGGGACTGCGCCCTGATTTACACTCCTAAGAATGTGACTTTGAAGCAGACTGTCAGCTTTATCTGTCAATCCGTATAATGTTCACCTCCGCAGCTCTCCATGTAAAGTTTGTGTAACAAGCTTTGCGTACGCTAAGCATGGATTTTGTTGTGCACATGAATGAAAGTTGCCAGTTGTCGCTGTGTTGTGAGGCTCAACACAAGTCTCACTCCATTGTGCACCTTCAAACCTCCCAGGGGAACCCCGTCTGCCAGGTTTGTGATTCAAACCACAATCCTGCCTCTACGATTCTGAATGTGCCCACAATCCATACTGCTTTACAATGCAACGCCGTGTGTGCCAGCGTGCACATGTGAGTGTGTGCGATGTACAGTATACAACAGCACAGGACTAAGAATGAAAGAGGCTTACAGCTTTATTACAACATGAAAATGTCTTTACGCCGCTGAAACGAGTGTCTAGTCAGCTTTGTTTACAATTTAATCCAGTGCAAGATAATCACAAAAAGTCCTTATTGCAAATAATACTCCACCACAATCTCTCAATTTGGTTAATTGATTCTAAATTCAAGCAGCTTAAGCCCAAATCTTGTCTACGACAATTACCACATAGCCACATAACCCGTGCTAACAAGTCACAACGCGTGCAGTCTTCTGTCCTGAGAGGAACCCTGAGTAGCGCTCAGGCGGTTTAAGCAGCGGTCTGTGTGGGTGCAGGAGCCCCCTGCTTTCCTTCTCCTGATAGCCGGATTAGTTGGAGGGTGAACCCGTTTGGCATCGCCAAGGCTCCCGCCACAGTTTCAGCACTGTGAGAACTAAGCCGTGAAATACTGACGGGCTTAACCAATTTATAGTCTGCCATCTTGGATCTAGTGATCGCAGCAGACAGCGGCTCAGCCTTTGTGCCAGTCAGGTTTACTGTAAGCATGCCACGGGATGCCACCTGCCAGGCTGCATAGTTCAAAGGGTAATCTCCAGACAAGTGCTCCGCTGTGTTGTGTGACAACATCACAACAATGAGGTACAACTGATGCTGTACCATGGTGCCAATTGGAGATTAGGAATTAAAAGATGGTTCTCTACAGCAAAATGTGAAGTATCATTGTCTGATATAACCTTTTTTTTGATGTCACATCCTTTGTCCAATACAACTAATATCTACTTTATCACTGTTCTGCCGCTGAGTGCTAATAGAGCAGGTTCACTGATGTCCAGGTCATGGTATCTTGCTGGGTTAAATCTAGTTAGCTTGAAGACGTTTTGCCACTCATCCGAGAAGTTTCTTCAGTTCTTCTGTTCCAGAACTGAAGAAGCTTCTCGGATGAGTGGTTCACTGATGTATTAGCCACTGAGGCACAACATATTTGGAAATAAGTGAAACGGAGATGATTAGGTATGTTTGTTTGGTGATCATTCTTGTGTTTAAATGGAAAGAAAAAAAATCAAGAAAAAAAAACATGTGTTAAATTTATTTTCATTGGATTCAGCAATTCATGAATGATTTGTTTAATACTGTGTTTCCCTCGGCAGTCAGCTATGTAGCATGACTAATGACTATATATATATATATACACACACATACACACACACACGCTGCTATTTTTAGTAGACCATGGCTAGGAAACATTTACACTGGAATGTTCATGTATTTCTTGTTTGACCTTTTCAAATCCATGTGTTTTTCCCAAGTTGAATCTTTCAATGTATGTCTGCTCCCATTCTGCAGGTCCTCTGTGCCTTAAAAACTCCCAGTGATGCCGGTTGATCCCCATCAACGCTTTGTCCTGACCTCCTCTGTCTCCAATAACCAGCGGAGGGTGATGAGGTCACCAGGAAGCCTGCAGTTTGTCCTGCTGTTGGCCGTTAGCTACAGGGCCACAGGCCTCAATATTCCACTACAAGGTCGGTGTCATAATACTCGTTTACATAATTCTAACTGTAGATTTACTCTTTAAAGTACCCCTCCAGTGTTTTCCTTCAGTTCCACGGTTGAATGTTGGAGCTCATGTTTGTGGACTGCTGTTTTTACAATGTTTGCTTCAGTTTTCTCTGTGTTCTGTTAAATATAAGAGGCAAAAAGTTTCTAAGCCAATCCTGACCCAATATTCAGCGTACAAAAATATGTAATATTTTTTTGTTCACCCCACCCCAAGTACAAATCTCTGTATTTTTCAGTTCGGTGTGTATAGACTTTTTCAATATCATGCTGCATTCTGCTAAATGGGTTTGATACATACATTTGTCTCATACAGTGTAGCTCGTCTCAATGTGATAGAAACAGTAAAATAATAATAATAATATACATGTATGTTGTGTCTTTATATTACAGTGGAGCAGCTTCCAACCATAATTACTTACACATCAGGTCCCATTATTGCCCTTCCTCTTGACAACACTGTCACTATCAGATGTGAAGCCACAGGCAACCCTCCTCCAGAGTAAGTGTCACCAACATCATCTCTGACATCAAAAGAAAAAATCCACAAACCATGAATGAAGAAGATTGTTTCCTCAGTTTTTCCACAAAAAAAAAACAACAACTACTGACTGTATATTTTGTTGTGAACAGATACAGATGGACTAAAGACGGTCTCGATTTTGACTCTGACCATGACCGCCCCGATGGTACTTTGGTGCTTCAGGGCAAGAACCTCAGTCCGCACCAGGGTAAATACCAATGCTACGCGTCTAACAAAATGGGAACTGCCATGACAGCGGAGATTGAAGTGATCGTTCCTGGTAAGTAACATTTATAGTTGCAACTGATGTGTTACATAAAAGTGGGGATACCACTATATTTGGTTACCTGCTCTCATTTTGTCATCTGTCTGTGTTCTGGTCAGCTCCCCCCAAGTTTCCAAAGGAAGCAATTGACCCAGTAGTTGTTGAGGAGGGAGATCCAATTATCCTGAGGTGTAACCCTCCAGAGGGTGTGGGTCCACGCAAGATACACTGGATGTCTATTCGTAAGTAATGTTGTAATGTTGAATTTGTTTATGAATTGTTGGACTAAAAATGGTTCGTCATTTCAGTTTGTAGCCATTCTGAGTTATGCTGCATTCATGTATAATCGGGGAAACGGCAGACGGCAAACCGGATGTCATTTTATTGGACGAGAGAAGGACGGTAAAACACTGGGGAGGCCGGCAGAGAAAACTGTTGACGGCAACTTTTAGCATCTACTGCCACCGAATTCACTACCGGATGTGACATAGTTTCAGTTTGTGATGCAATATTTAGAGGAAAAAAATTTGATTTTATAGCCATTTTATAGCCTTTTATAGCTTTTGGGTGAGTAATGGCAAAAAGGATATTGCCGTGGCTGGAATGATTTCCCTCCAGTCTGGGGTTCGCCGATAATCCACGAGCAGCGAACAAGCCTTTGTTTGACCGGTGGCTTCTTTTGACTCTAGTAAAGTTCAAGGTGTGGAAAAAAACAAGAGATGGTCACTACAATTCCTGTGATATTATTGTTTGTATTGTGTTGCTCTTTTTAATATTCTTGTATCTCTTAACAGTTATGATTCATTGTTTTTTATGTGGGTTTGAAGGTAGCAGGGGCAAAAAAGCAGCGCAAAGGTGTGTTTCCACAACTTGAGGATGCTATAAATAAGCAATTCAGCATGTCACAAGCCCATGTCCAAAGTCACGTGTGGAAGAGTAGTCTCCCTGAAATGCAGCACAAAAAGCCTGTCGAGGCACAGAGAAAGAAGAGACTGTGAAACAGATTTCCAATCTGTTTCACACCTTTGCACATCACTTGCCACACATGTTGTTTTGAAAAGCTTACTCAAATTTGTAGAATGTGACCACCCTGATTTTTTTTTTTTTTTACCATCAGTTGCTACTATCCACCAGTGACCTATTTTTAAACAAGGTGCAGCTCCAATCTCTCCCAAGCAGTGATAGTGAAAAGAAAGTGGGTTTGTTGGCTGTAACCTCATGAAGTTTCCGACAGATAATAAGGCAGATAATAAGATGTAGCTTACAGCTACAGGGCACGTGTCTGAACCCTCTTGGCCGTCTGTGACAATAAGCAAGAGTTCAACAAAGACCTGCGTGTTTAGGTCACGACAAACAAAGACAGTGATTTGTTGTTTCTGATGTGCCTGTGTTTCTGTTCTTCTGCTGGAGAGAGAAGCTCCAACAAATTTAATGTATGACAGAAAGACAGGGCCCAGAATTAGCCCTGGAAAGTGACGGTAACTATTCACGTCAAACAATGTCATTTAGGATTTAAAACATTGCTGGTCTTTCTCAAGAAAGCTATCATTCATGAGTATCATGTACTGTGGTGGTTGCCTGCTCTCCCTGTGTCTGTGTGGCTTCTCTCCGGGTACTCCGGCTTCCTCCCACCTCCAAAAGCATGCTGAGGTTAATTGGTTGCTCTAGAATGCTTGTAGGTGTGAACATGAGTGTGAATGGTTGTCTGTCCCTCATGAGCTGCTGACTCGTCCAGGGTGTTCCCTGACGTTCACCCGCCGACAGCTGGGATTGACTCAAGGACAACCGCGACACGTAACCGAAGCGAGCGGGAGAAGATGAATGAGTGAATTACATAAGACTTACATGTAATTAGTTACTCACCAACAGACTCTGTCTCAAATGAAGCTTCAGTGACTCAAGACTTGAATAATGGATCGACATAAACTAAACACGATGTTCCTTTGCGCTGATGAGTTCACAGGAAATACACAATGAATGTTTAGAGAATTCCCATTGAAGTCCGGCGTATTTGTCACTCACCATATCTTATTTTAATATATGCTGTCGGCCTTCTGGTGAACCCAGTGAGTTTGTGCAAGAGTGTACACAGTAATGAGAGACCTGACAAGAAATACCAACAGAGTTGAATATATTGTATAACATGCGCTTTTTTTTTCAGACCTCCAGCACATTGAACAGGATGAGAGAGTTTATATGGGCACTGATGGCAACCTGTACTTCTCCAACGCCTTAATGAGTGACAGTCGTCCAGACTACTGCTGCTTTGCTGAATTCCCCAAGATCAGCACCATGGTCCATAAAGCCGCGATGGCAGTCATTGTCAAGAAATGTAGGTTCCGTTTACATAGTCACACGAAGCCGGGGTATTGCATGTAAAGTTCGTTAGCGAGCACAATCCTTTGAACATAAGCATAGAAACACGTCCGTTTCCATTTTTCCTCAAGGTGCCTCAGCCAGAGTTTGTAGGCCAGGTCTGCTCATTTAATGAAGCAGATGCAATGCCCTGTCGATGCTCGCACTGCGTTTTATTTATCCTGCACAACATTTGCAAAAACCTGCCAGAAAGCGCTGACTGAGGACTGGTGTTATGCAGAGTTTAGAGCTCTGAGAGCACTGAGTGCTCGTAACTATAGAAACAACATGAGCTCAGTTCAGGTTGTCATTCTCTAGAGTTTTAATAATGTTTGTATGATATCGGCCTGTGACACCAATAGTAAGTGATCACGGCGTCCTTGTTGAACCGTGTGAAAACCAAAAGGTGGAATGCCCATGTGTTGTACCTGCGTACTGTGCCTCGCTGTGATCCTCCTCGAGGGAATTGTACTGAACCACACTGGTATGAATAATATGTGCTTGTGATTTATTTCCTTCACTATTATCCTCAACATTTTGTTTATGTTCCAGCGGAACCTGACAATGGACCTGATGACAGCAGCGTTGCCAGTGAGTGATTTCGACACAACACATTCACAGCTGACGAAGTTTCCTTTAATGTGACTCTGCTGAACAAACAACACGATCTGTCTTCATGTGGCAAATTGCTGCAATTTATTTGACCATCGTGATTCGAATGTTGCAAATAAATGACGACTAATCTAATCTGCGTTCAATGCAGCAGGAACACCCCCAGTGAGAATGCCCAGCCTGCTGCTGCCCTCTGGTGTTCAGACGGAGAAAGTGTTGGTGAAGGGTGAAGAGCTGCAGCTGGAGTGTATCCCACAAGGATTGTATGTATCAACACTTCATTATTAGAACTATAAGCACATTAACAAGAAATAAAAATTTTTGATATAAAGGAGCATGACATTTTTTTTAGTCCCACTCCCAAGATGGAATGGATGAAAATGGGGGATGAGCTCCCTGCACGAACAAAATTACACAGCTTTGGAAAGGTGTTGACCATATCTGCAATAGAAGAGAGGGACGAGGGTAAATACATGTGCATAGCCAAAAGCTCGGCTGGAGATGCTGTGCACTACTTCGACGTAATAGTGGAAGGTTGGTGGAAACCAGCACGTCTGTGTGGCTGCTTTTGTCTTGACAAACATGTTGAAACCAAAACCTTTTCAACATCTCCCAGAACCACCAAAGTGGCTGAATGAACCGCCGCAGAGCCAACTGGTCGTCGTTGGGTCTGATGTACACATCAAGTGCTCGGTCAGTGGAAAACCACAACCAGACATTGTGTGGAGGAAGAATGGAGACGTGTTTGTGGGTGAGTGACACTCCTTATGCTCATGTGTTTTGTTTGGTAGTGTTTTGCCACGGGGGAAAAGACAATAAAACAAGAGTTAGAGCCGACAAGCAGTTGATTTCCGTAATGTTCCTTAAAGCTCAAGATGGCAGGTTTGGAGTTTAGATAATTTCAGTTCAGTTTCGAGTTTATTTTGCCTTTATTTTTTAAATATTACATGGAGTTGGGCCAGAATACACTGCAACAAACACACTGATTACATTGACACACTCACAGTGAAGCTGTATTTCTGCCAGTAGATATAAATATTCATTCGCTCATCATCTCCTACTTGCTCGGGTTCGTGGTTGTGCTGGAGCTGAGCTGTCAGTGGGTGAACATCAGGGTACACCCTGGATGAGTCACCAGCTCATGGAAGAAAGACAACCATTCACTCTCACATTCACACTTACGGGTGATTTAGAGTGACCAATTAGCTACAGCATGCTTTGGGAGGTGGGAGGAAGCAGGAGTACCCGGCGGGAACCCACGAGGAGAGCATGCACACACCACACAGAAAGACACCTTCTTGCTCCACCGTGTCGCCCAAATAAGTATACATGTTATAGAATTATATATTAATAATTTTACAAAAAGTATCTTCAATTGACAATTTGTGATGATTTTATGATGTGTAATCCATTTAGAACAAAGGTAAAAATAATAAAAAAGGCGTACTGTTGGATTTACCATCATACCATGAGTAGTTTATATGTCAACTGTAACATGTGAAATGTTCATGTTTGTTTCAGTTTTGGCCGTGAGTTAGTTTGAGGTGTTTTATGGGTTTTTTTTATGTTTGTGTATGGCCATCAGATGATCCAGTGAACAACAAACGAGTCCTTGATGACACTGTGGTCGTCCACAACAGCCTTCCTGAGGACAGTGCTGTCTACCAGTGTCAGGCCTCCAACAGGCATGGCAGTGTTCTGGCTAATGTTAACATCATGGTAATGAGTGAGTATCACACCATAAAACATCACCTGGTGCTTCTGGGTGCGTGTTTTGGAGTTTGTGTGGCTTGTGTGGCTATTTACAGATATAATTACTTTGGTCTGACCTGTTAACATCTTTAGTCATACCTTTACACGTAGACAAAGTCTTGGTATGTACATGCCTGACAGGAAGCTGATTCTGATTCTTCTTAATCAAAGATTTGGCTCCACTGATGCTGACGAAGGACTACCAGGAGTATAACATGGTTCAGGGAGGGGATGTTGCCATGAACTGTAGTGTTTTCAGTTCACCACCAGCAGACGTCACTTGGTAAGAGATTATAAGGGAAATCAGGAATTCATCCTCATTCACTGCAATGTTTTGTTTTTTCTTTTGGGGGGGTGGGGGGGGGGGGGGGGGGGGCTCTGGTTTTACCTTCAGTGAATCACCCAGATATAGTTTACAAGTGTATGCAGAGAAATCTATAATAAAATGTCTCATCGCAGTGAACCCTGTCAGATGTCTTCAACTGCCTACACAGTTGTGTGTGAGTGTGATGGCCTAATTACATTTTATTTATTAGCAAAGGAGGATCCAAATTGACACAAGTGAATTGTGGAGAAAGTAACTGCTGTTTGTGTACAAGAGAAGATCTTTCATTGAAACTGGCTCCCACATAATTGTACACACGCTCTCATGACACACTGAAAACTTTTTCTCCCAGGGCCAAAGATGAGAATCCAGAAACCATCGAGGGGGAACGATTTTCTGTTTTGCAGAATAAATCGCTGCAAATCACCGGCGCAGAAAAAGACGACAGTGGGGAATATTTGTGTGTTGCCTCTAACACAGAGGGCAGGTCTGCTGTCACTGCGGTGCTCAATGTAAAAGGTATCTGTGAAGCTCAGTGTCACACAGAAGTTTCCTGTAGTCCACCTTTTCTATTTATTATTTATTACACTGCAATATTATAAGACGCAGAATTGGGCTGAAGTTGAAATACACTCTAGACCATACTTTGACCATGCTAACACAAGTAATGTATCATCTAGTTAATGCATTTGGTTTTGTTTCTCTTTAGACCCCACAAAAATAGTAGCGCCACCTCAGAATACACTGATCGCCAGCGGGTCCTTGGCTCAGCTCATGTGTCAGGCAGAATACGATAAAAGCATGCGGGACACCTTTGAGGTGGTTTGGAGAAAGAACGGAGAAGAGCTGCAACTTTCCTCTGAGGAAAATTCCAGGTAGGAGAATGTGGTGTGGTCATTAGAGTTGTGTTTATTGTGTAATTAACACTGTTACTGTTACTTCCTGACACTGATTCCAGCTGTAAAATGACTGATGTGCTTTATTCACTGTCAGATACGTTGTGGATGATGGCATGCTGCAGATCATGAATGTCAACCTGAATGATGAGGGATTATATTCATGCATCGCTAGAACCAGTCTGGATGAAGACACTGCCACTGCTCTGCTGACTGTACAAGGTAGGAGATATTGGATTAACATGAAGTTTATCTGTCCTACGACTGGTTTTCATTCAACATCTCTCTAATATAAATGCATTGTATGTTGCAGATGTTCCAGATGCTCCGAAAGATGTATTGCTATCTGAACTGAGTGAGAGGAGTATCCGCTTGTCATGGGTACCAGGCAGTGATCACAACAGCTCTGTAACTGGTAAATGACAAATGTGAAAATTAGCATTTTCACATAGTTGTACTTGGTATATGAAAGCACTGGACCTACACACTGTATTGCTGTGCTGTAGCGTGTGAAGATATTGCTGTATGCAGTCGGAATTATCGGGTATGAAGATGATTAAATATTTCCCCTGCATCTCCTGCTTCAACACAGAATTCGTAGTGGAGTATGAGGAGAGCCAATGGGAGCCAGGCAGCTGGAGGGAGCTACAGAAAGTCTCTGGTAACCAGGCAACAGCAGAGCTGGCACTACAGGGATATCTTAACTACCAGTTCAGAGTGTATGCTGTGAATGCAGTCGGACCCGGACCCCCCAGTGAGCCCACAAAAAGACACAAAACCCCCTCTGCTGGTGAGACTTGCCTTTAATCACCTCGCTCTGCCATGGTTAGCTGTCTGTTCATGAAAGTCTTTTCATCTCACTTGAAACGTGTAGGAGGTGTGAATAGGCTGACATTTTGGACACGGGACTTTGTTCATGATAATGCGTGAACTGCCAGTAGTGTGCATTAGCATTAAAAAAGAGATTTTATCAGCAAGCGACTGCAGCTAAACCAGTCGGATCCATTAGTCCCTGCTGATATTCCAATATCTAATATCAAACTTGTCCTCAAAGCTCCTGATAGGAACCCAGAAAACATCAGAATTGAAGGTCGTCTACCTCATCAAATGGACATTAGCTGGGAGGTAAGATGAAGAGGAACTCGCTGTAAAAGACCAATACTGTTCAAAACACTGCCAAGATTTTAAAAGTCATCAGTAAATGATCTTCTTGAAGCCACTGTTGCCTGTCGAACACAACGGCCCAGGCCTGGAGTACAAGGTGAGCTACAGGAAGCTGGGGGTGGACGATATCTGGAAGGAGCATCTGGTGAAGAGACACTCCTTTGCCGTGAAGAACACATCCACTTTCATCCCGTATGAGGTCAAAATTCAGAGCAGGAACAGCTACGGCTGGGGGCCAGAGCCTAAAATTGTTACTGGGTACTCTGGAGAGGATGGTGAGTGAAAGACGCTCCTTTGTCAGTCACAGAACGAATGTGATGTGTTTCCGTGCAGCTCGTTTCATTACATACAGAAGCTTCTCTTAGCACACACCCGTTGCTGATTTGGTTTTGATTCACTGTGAACTTTTGTGTTACGGCATCTTCGTCTTCAGTTGTCTTTTGGCATTGTCAGCGGAAAAATGTGTCAGGTTAAGTTCTTTCCTCTTTTTCCTTCTTGCCCATCAATTTGACCCAGTGCAGGTGTGCTGTAGTGACTTTTCCTCCCCTCTGAAAAAAAAAAAAAAACCAAACACAAGAAAACTTTGGTGAAACCAGCAGGTGGCAGATGACCTTTGTAGAGCAGTGGGATGTCAAACCCCCCTTTGTTTACCAGAAGCTGTGGGACATCTGACGGATCACAACACACTTGGCCACATTTTCCCTACCGAGGCTGCTTTGCTGTCTAGTGCCTTCTTGCCTCCATCCCTTGCTTCCACTGGTGCCGTCACATGTAGAGCTGATCGTATTTAGCGCGTTTGAATTCCATGTTTTGTGTTGTTTACTGTGTGAATTAGCTGCTTGGCTGAGCTGAGTGTTGTATATTGTACGCTGTCAGTGTTGTTCACCACCTGAACCACAAACTGTTTCTGTGTGTAACATCTGATCTGACTGATCTCTTCAGCATTTAAAGAAGCACAGCACCGAAGTGCAGCAAGCTTGCTTTATTCTTCTGCTGTGTCTACAAGCTTTTCCCCCCTTGTTTTGCTTCTTCATACCTGGTAGGATTTAGGAGTTTCTGTGAGTGTGTGTGAATTCCTGACCTCTTGCCACGTGTTCCCCAGTTCCCTCTGCAGCGCCACGGGATGTCGCAGTGGAGGTGATCAACACCACTGTTCTGAGAGTAAGCTGGACCCCGGTTCCCCCATCCACGCTGAGAGGCAATCTGAGGGGCTACCATGTAAGTCTTCGTTGTCTCCCAGCAGGCCGTCTAAAATGTCTTGGAGGCAGAAATTACATGTGAGGTTTAAATGAGCATTTCTGCCAAGTTGACAACTTAATAAGTGAGAAATTAGTGGCCACTGTGTGTGATTAGTGCTTTATCCAGCAGATAAGTGTATAGATAATATTTTAATAGCTTGACGATTGATACAGAGAACTAAGTCTTCATGCAACATATGTTTTACTGCTTTTACCAAAGAGAAAAGCTTCCCATAGGTTGTACCAGTGTTCATAGTGGTCAAAGTTATGGAAAAATGTAATTATTATAATGTGCCCACATATTTTACATATTTTATCATACATCATCACATAAGGCTGATGACATAAAATAAGCAACTTATGCTTCTTAAGCAACAATTCTCATGAGATCAGAATCATCTTTCTCTCTACTTGTCTGTTGTGCAATCAGAATATGTTCCTCACTATTTTCTGCTCCGCTGTCTGACAGGTTCACTGGTTTAGGAGGCGGAGTTTGTTGAATCCCAATAAGACTTTTGACGAGCGCCAGTCCTTGTCATTCTCTGGGAAGAGGAATCATGCCATCGTTCCGGGTCTCAGGCCTTTTTCCGAGTACAGACTCACTGTCAATGTTTTTAACAAAAAAGGCAACGGGCCCAACAGTGACCCAGTCACCTTCAACACTCCAGAGGGAGGTGAGGCGTTGACAGCTGTCTCGCACATACACTTTACTATTTTACAAAATACATAGAAATCAAACAAAAAGAGGCTTGGACATAGCTTTAGTGTGACGCTCACTCTTTCATGTCATTGTACATACAAATGCAAAACAGTAGTATCATTCATGTGAAACAGTAGGGAGAAAATATAACACATACGATTGTAACACACAAATATGGATTTATGAATGTAATTGTTCAGTTTTCATCAAATACACCAGCAGCTGAGTGGCTGGAAACATGTTAACATAGTTGATGCACTAACATTCTCATAACTTTCACAGTTCCTGACCAAGTGCCAATTCTGACTGCCTCAAATGCCAGGGAAGACTCGGTTCTGCTGGTATGGGGCCCACCGCTGGAGGCCAACGGCATCCTCACTGGTTATCTCCTGCAGTACCACCTTAGTATGTACACGCAAAATGTGGTATGACAAATTACTGACCTTTGCAGACCTTTGGGCCCTCTGGGAGTTTTAGCATTTAAAACTTCCACCTCGCTGTGTGTCACTGTACGGTATGTTAAGGGAAGGTTTGTCGGGGCAGCAGGGGGGAGGTGGCGGGTGGATCAGTGATACGCAGGAAGTTTGATTCCAATTGGATTCACCTGCCTCGCTCTTTACAATATCAAACAGTAGGTGGCAGTGTTTAATTATAAACACCAAACAGCAGGGTGAGGGTGTCTTCAGGTTGTTGTTTCTCATCCTGTATTCAAAGATCATTCATGTGTTTGTGCCGTTTCTACCTTGGTATTTTTAACTCACAAACAAAAAAAGACAAAACACGGTGATTCTTCAGATTTGAGTGAGTGAGCTGGGGCTATCGCTGAAGTCTCAAAGCCAACACTTTCGCTAGCTGACACATCTGAAGTCTTTTGAGTGAATTGTGAAGGCAGAGACAGCCCTTTTGCCGCCCCCACCAGCGCCCACGGAGTCTGGCCAGTTCTACAATACACCCAGTCCCTGTCTCCTTTTCTTCCCTTTCCCATATCAGACGTCAGACGTGACACAGATATACACAGAAAATGCAGTCTGTAGGTGTTAGGTCTACTAGGTATTATGTTTGAATCCGTCCACCATTTGCAATTTGTCATTCCAAGCACAGTCGCTTCCTGAATACTGAAAACAAGTTGTTGAATTCTCTGATCGGGGTTCGTTAAAGAGAGAAATATCCAGTTTTCTGTGCTGCAAACACGCATCGGTTTTCCAAAGTGGTGCATTGAACTTGGCACTCAGTCATCTCTCACCTGCTTTTCATCATCGGCTAAATAATAACATGAGCGAGGGGGAGAAATGTGTTGCTTTGTACAGTCTGCACACATACAGTACTTTGATTTATAATGCATGTTTGGTGATGCCTTATTCTGCTTGTTTCTACTGTTCTGATTCCCTTCCACTTTGTTTTCGATGCTTCTGCTATTTCCAGCTGTACTTGTGATTTCTTTCCTCTTTTTAAACTGTTGTTTGTTGCCCCTTTCTTTCTCCTTCCCTCCTCCTCCTTCGTTTCATCCACTGTCAATTGTTTACACCCTCCTCACCCCCTGTGAGCTCTCTGCTCTCCCCGCTCACCTTCCCACATAATGTATTCCTCCTCAGCTCACCTGTCATGACACATATCAGCTACATTTACTTTCCGCATGAGCTGGCGTGTCATCTCTTCATCGGAACCCCTCCCTTGACTACTGACCCTCGTTAAAGCTGTGTTCCATTAACATACAAGCCCCGACGCTGATGACTTTTGTGCCGTCGATCTGTTCCACACTCACTCACACCACATGGTCTGACATGACATCTTTCTCCTTCCTCAATAGTTAATGAGACCACAATGGAGGTGGTTGATTCCCAGGAGATGAACATCACTGGGGCTGACACCACCCATTGGCAGCTTCGGGGCTTGGAGGGGGGCAGCCTCTACCGCTTCCACCTCAGTGCCTGCACTCGAGTGGGTTGTGGATCTTCGCAGGCACAGGAGAGCAGGACTGTCGTTGTAAAACGTGAGTAGATGAAATCTGCTTGCATCGTTTGCATAGGTTTACAAAGTGCCAAAGAAGAACATACAACACAGATATAGAAAGAAGAACTGAATTTAATCAAATACAGCTAGACACACACAAATAATACCCCAGCAGCTGTTTTAAACCTTCAACACCTGCATTTGAGATTTGATGAACGAGAAGCGAGCGGATGCACTGGTTCACTATTCGGACCAAGTTGGGTGTCATCATTACCGTCTACAACGAGCACTGACATTCACTGTGAGGTAAAGCGGTGCCATTTTTGTAATTACCGTGTGTGTCAGGAGCACAATGTCAGTGGATGAATCACTCAGCAGTATAAGCACAAGTGGTCTCAGTACCGTGGGTGTTATGTGTATCTGTGTAAAAGGTCACAATGAAAAAGACTGGTCATAATGAGGATTATCACCCTGAAGAAGTATCCAGCAGGAAATCAATGAACTCACCACTCATTGACAGAAAACATATCTGGGAGAACAGGTCTTTGTTGATTAATTGATGGAATTATTATTAATTGTTATTATCATAAAGTGAGAATGGTCCATTCATACAGTGTTCAATTAGCTAATGGACCTAGATCTCTCTTGGTTTGGACAGTTTGATAGTACAGTTCTAATAGTAACCGGTGGCTGCGTCAGCACTGGTAATAATGCAAATTATTATGAATAAATAAGAATAATAAGAATACATAAATAAGCCAGTCAGCTACAATCATTAAATTTGTCATAAAGTACACTGTATATGTATTTACTGAACTTCCTGGATAGCCTACTAACTCCTAAATTGTATTAATTTGCGATAGTGTCAGGGTTTTCAAACTGACGGGTAGAAGAGTTTAGATTTGAAACAACACAGGAAAAAAATGATCAGTTGTCTGCGCTCTTGTCCCTCTAATTGAGCGGTAAAACTTCATTAGCTGCAATGTCCGTCCTGATCTTTGCAAACCAATATAATCAGTTGTATGTAATTACAGCATGACTGATGATGAATGTGATGAAAGTGAAATTGATTATAGTTGGATGGCGGAATCACAGAAACAAAGGCAGGGTAGAGCGATGAGCACTGACGATGAGTCAAATGGATCCAGTAAGATTTAGTAACAAGAGCTTGTTTATTCCTTTCAACATTATTTGAAACAAAAACAGAAAAACCCTGACCCATACATTGATTTGGTTCACAACGCCCCCTCCGCTCCTGCCCCCGTCACATAAATCCTTTTGTCTTTGAAAGGTTTCAGCTGATGAACACTGTCACGCAAGTTTGGTTCAGTACTGCTGACAAAACAAACTCACTTTGAACAAAAGCATCTGCTAAATGATGAAATGTAAATGAAAGATTTATAAAACATGATGAAATATGAAAATTCAAAGTGCCACCTGAGAGGCGGACGCCAAAGCCAAAGCCAAAGCCATTAAATGTCAAGGATCGGTACAAAAACAATCAACACAGTTTAGTCTGTTAGCGTTAAGTGATCTTATTTGTTTATTTCGTCATTTATTAGTTTTTATTTTACCCTTTGAAAGTATTCCATTGGATGGGGTTACCGATTTGACCGCTGATGCGCAATAAATGAAAGTTACTGTAAAACTCTCACTATTGCTGATGTTTCAATCCAGGTTATTCATTCCTCTCCTGCTTTTATATTTCCTGAGAGGATCAGAATCTTGCAGGTGGATGCCCAACCTGAGAGCTGTTGGATTCATTGTTTGTTAATACGCTTGAATAGAATCTCGGGCGATGGGTTCTGATTCACAAGTGCTCGTCTCCTCGGGGCTCGTGGTCACAATGCAGCAGAGTAATTTATGGGGGCCAGCAGCACACAGCAGCACCGCGGTGCGTTCACAGACGTTAACGGCACGTGATGGAGTGACAGTGGAAAACACAAACGCACTGGGAGTTGCTTTGAAGTGCTCTTTTTAGCTTTCACCTTGACCAAATAAACGTTTAATGCTTTGTGCCATTTAGTGAGGATAAACTGTTGCCTAGTTTCAAAATAGCCTGGACAATTTACAGAATGACATACCGAGACAAAAGCTGACTTGTGCCCACCCATGTGTCTTTGTCTGAAAAGCTTGAAGTACAAATAGAGTGAGGTAGGAAGGAAAACAACGCAGAGGGTTGGGGTGGGACATCTGTGAGGAAGAGGACCTGGGAAAAAAAAAATGAGAGAGGAACTAATAGCTGCAGCAGAGGAGTGTGGCAGACAGAAAAAAAAATCTATTTTTCTCCATCAGGTCTCATGAGATAACAAAGTAGCGGAGATAAAAACGGGTTGCAAACCAGACAGAAACCTCAAAGAGTGCACACCTCTAAAGCCGAACAAAAATAACCAACTGCTCCCCAGTTTGAATTGTTTGCTCGGTGGCACAGCATGTGAAGTTCTTATCTCCAGCATGTCCACTAATAGCCTCAGCTTAACGTTAACGACAGTTATTAGTTAGGAAATTTGTGTTTAAAAGGCCGGTTCATGTTCGTCGCAATCAGCTTCTTCTGCAATCAGAGGCGTGAAAACTGTTTGACAGTCATGACGCATGCAGTGAAGTAATTCTACGGGTGGAATTGATAAAAAAAACACGGGGAAGTTAAAATGGTGAGAACAATCACTGGACTTGACTCACCCTGAGAAACATAAGGAAGGAACATTTCATATTTGTACATAAAATATCATGGAATTTGAAATTTTCAGCATATTCATGGAGTTCTTAGTGGAGCAGAACAAAATCATTGCCATGGGGCAATGATTTTGGGGGGGGTGCCATGGGAACATTTCTTTACTAGAACAGGACAGTTGAGGAGATGGTATAGCTGTGAGTAAATATTCACCATTACTGTTCTGTATCAGCATGTTAGCATGTTCAAGTCTAATGCTAACAGCTAATTCAAGCTATTGAGAAATAATGAGGTGCTTGAGTCCAATTACAAATGTGACTCATGCAAATAGCAGCTAAATGTCAAAATGTCCCGAATGTTGAAATCTGAAACATTTTTTTTACCTTCTTAACATGTCTGAACCCTGATTAGAATTAAAACATTGCTAAAATGAACAAAATATCTCAATGTCCTGAGCATGTCTATGATATTCTGCTGTATTTTATTATCCTCTCATCCCTGTGAAGATTTGTCCCCGACTGCAGCTGTGGCCTCTGTTCTGAGCAGTACGTATCCCGCCTGCAGCCGCGGCTGCTTGTGAAGTGGCGGTAGAGATAGACACGTTTGTCCAGGAGTTTGTTACAATTCAATTATTACAGAACCCCAAACTCTGCTCTAGCTGTAGTGTGTGTTTGCTCTTGGATATGGTGTACAGCTTCTACCATTAGTTTCCCCAGTAGCTCTGACAGACCTGCCTTTGTGTAATCGACATAGAGTTCGCTTTTTTTGAACCAGCACATTCTGCCTGACAGAATCTAACATGGAAGGCTTCTCTTTCTTTCATTCCAGGCCCAAACTGCTCTCTCTCCTTTCCCAGCTCTATCCCAGACAATTCTACTCATCATCCTCCTTTAGGTACATGTCTCACACATGCACAGCCAGTGATATCCTTGTGATCTCATCCTGATGCACCTGAACTTTCAATAACAATGGGTTAGGAGACATGGAGTCGCTTCAGTCTATTCTGATATTCACTCAAGGCGGAGCGCTTGTCAGGAAACGCCAGCTTTGCTTAAGAGAGAGTGACGACTAGATGTCATTCCCCGCCCACCATCTCTACATCTACCCGACGAAATACAGCTCCAGTCAATTACGTCTGGGGCCAACGGTTGCCGTTTGAACTATCGTCTTGAAGGTTTTCTGCTTGCTACACTGTTCTAAAGCTGCGTGGGGATCCTATTTGCCTCTGCTAATCCTCTTTCCCTGCCCTCTTTCTGCTTTTTTCTGCGCCTGTCTGTGTTTTCCTTCCCTCCCTATTTTCCTCCTCCTATTTCTTCTTTCTTTATCAGTTCCAGGCCTGTTGAACATAAGCTCTTATGTGAGTGACACCTATGCCAAAATCAGCTGGACTGCCAGCGAGGAGCAGCAGGACTCACAGCTTTATGTGGCTTATATGAATAACCGTAAGCTCCTTTCCCTGTCTCCCCCTCTCTGATAGGAATTTGAGGTGACATCATGTTTAGGCACAAGTGGGAAGGTTTTATATAAAAATCTAAAAATACATTCTAAGCCAGCATTTACATATGCTAATGTTAGCATGGTGACGTTTGCTTCTCATCATTGCTTCAAAATGCAAAAGTTTTATTTACATTTATATATATATATGTAGTGCGACAAATGCATTTCAAACGCTGCACCACCTCATCCCACCTTCTTCTTTGCCTGGAAAATTTCTAATACCGATTTGCTGCTTGTGCACTTCTTGTGCTTGGCTGTGTAGGTGATGGTAACTGGCGGATTTCAGAGGCTGTGAACACTTCTCACAGTTTCCACATAATTGATGGGCTCAAGCCTGGGATGGTGTACACGGTGCGCCTCATGACCAAGAGGTTGCTCGATAATGCTAGCATTTTTGAGGACGTTATCCAGACGCAATTTCCAGGTGAGAGGATAAAAAACGGTTGCTGCACTGATTTAAATCAAAGACTGATGTAACAAATGGGTCCTTGCTACTCTGCACAATTCTTATAATTATTCGTGGCAATAACACGTCAACGTGGAATTTGAGCTCAACAGTGATGCAAGAATATCTGTGTCTTCAGTCCTTGAGGGACTTGTTATCCAAAAGTAGGCCAGTGTGTAACGTCCTTTGCTGTTTCGTCCTCAGCCGAGCCAGTTCACCAGCGCAACTTTTCCACCAAGGGCTGGTTCATTGGGACCATGTGTGCTGTGGTGCTCCTCACACTTGTGGTGCTCATGGCCTGCTTTTTGCGGCGAAACAAAGGTGGCAAGTATGCAGGTACGCCGCCGACCCAGCGTCAAGACATGTTCTCCATGGATAAAGGTCAGTTAGTCTCATCTTAGTTGGGTCCCCAGTTGGCTTCGCCTCAGGAAGTTAACCAGAATGCTGCTCCTGGAATGTATATCAAAATGGTGGCAGCTAATATGTAATTTACTTATCTTGGATCACTGCTTATAAACGTGCCCCCTGATGTCATTTTGGTTGACTTCCTGAAAGACTGCGGGCCTCCATGTTGAACCCCACCCTGCATTGTGCATGATTCAACCCCTTCAAGTCTGACGTTTAACTACATAAGTAAACGCTTTTCCATTACAACGTTCCAGTTCGGCTCATGTTCACTCGGTTTGGTTCCATTCAGGTTCTTTTCCGTTATAATTTACTACCTCTTCAATGTGTGCGAAATGGTGTTGTTTACCGTGACATAAACACATAAACAATGTAGAACATGGAGGAGATGAGAGCAAGAGAAAAGAGACGGAGCAGGACACAATCCCAGACACAGAACTCCGCTCCGTGCTGCGGTCTCTCCATCCGGCTCCTCTGACAAACGTTCTAACTGGCTAAAAATCACAAAAACGTCTGAGCTTCATTAACCGAGCCCAGTGTGTGTTTTCCACACATCTGACATTAGCATATTTGAGGACGTCCTTCTGTCTGTAGTGACCAATCAGAAGACGTCCCTCTGTCTGCAAGTGACCAATCAGAGGACGTCCCTCTGTCTGTAGTGACCAATCAGAAGACGTCCCTCTGTCTGTAGTGACCAATCAGAAGACGTCCCTCTGTCTGTAGTGACCAATCAGAAGACGTCCCTCTGTCTGCAGTGACCAATCAGAGGACGTCCCTCTGTCTGCAGCGACCAATCAGAGAGCGTCACTCTGCGACATCACCTGTCGCATCAGCTCGGCTTGCTTGGAACATCGACGGAGATTGTATGAAAAAAATGGCGTCAGGTGCCACTTATTGGCTCGGATCACCAGTGCAAACGCAAAAAAGCCGTGTAGTCGTGCTGGAACCGTGTGGTGGAAAATCCTGCATGTGAAAGTGATGCGGCATTGTACCTCTGAGTTCTAGCCAGATCAGTGGGAATATTTGTTCCTCCTGTCCCAAACTTTTCACCTTTGAGCTGCAGCCAAAGTCAGTCTTGCATTACCTACAAACTGTCCTTACAGTTTCCTCTCTCGCAATCTGCTTTTGTTCCCCCCTCCCCACAAGCCACGTCTTTGCCTGCAGTAGCTTTTGACATGAAGCACTGAATATTTCAACAGCACCTTTGGATCCCCCACTTTGCCCATCCAGCTATTTCCACAAAACCCCTCCTTTTGTCTCAGCAACGGGTATTTTTCAAAGCGTATTTACACAAAGAGGTGACGTGTAGCACTTTGTGCAGGCACACGGAATAGAAGCTTTTAGTGTGTAGACTTGTTTACACAGTCATATTTAGTTGTCCCCAAATGCTTTTCCATTCTGACATTTGAGTCTCACTTGGGCTCTGATGTGTGAAGTAAAAGTTTTGATTTGTTAAGTAGGATTTTTTTTTTCTTCCCAGGCATCACCTGACAGCAAAGCACTGAGACTGATTAAAACTAACAAAAGGCTGATGCCACTATTGATGTTATTTCTCTTTGGAAAATGTTACAGACAGTAACCGTTATAGTTTTGTCCCTCACAGTACATCTACAGTTCTATGTGAGGACAAAAGAACTGTGAATATCTCACAGTGTAGCTGAAGTGCCTGTTGTTCTCCTCCTGCAGTGAAAGAGAAGGAAGACCTCCACAATGATGAGGAGTCACAGGCAATGAATGATGACACCTACAGGTGAGAAAACAAAATGGGATCTGACTGAATGACGTTTTTCTGTCCTGACAGTTAATGATTAAGAAACTGGTGTATGTATTACAGTCATGTTTTTCTCTCCCACCCCAAAAGCAAACGTTGCACTCGTGAGCGTTACCAGGATCAGCCTAGAGGCCAATGTTCTCACCATGTAATGTGCTAGGTAACCACTTAGTGTAGACAAAGAGTTAGATTAGCTGGAGTTGCGTGCTTGTAAACTGTTCGTAGATGCAGATTGTGTGCATTTGTGTGCTCAGCATTTGTGTGAGTCAGCTTGTTCCTGCTTGTGTATGTGTGTGTTCGAGCCTCCTGCATTACAACTCATCATTCTGGTCTTTTTAAACCACTGTCTTCCCGTGTGTGGAGGTCAAATGGATTCACCACAGTTGATACCCAAGCACGAGGCAGAGGCATCAGTTTGACGGACAGCTGTCCGTCAAACCTGTCATGTAAATATTTTTTTTGGGGCCACAGAGTGTGATTGAAACACGGAAATTGTGTGTGTTTATACAGTGTAGCCTGTCTCCCGTAAAATATTATGCTATAGTGGTGGATTGGTGTGTGGGCGTATTTTCACCAGCGCAGACAGTACTGAACGATCACAGAACTTTTAAAGGAAAATTATAGGAATACTACCGGCAGCGGGGTGTGATCATCTCGCTCTTCCGCGACGACACATCGCTGCACGTCACTTTGATCACACAGCTGACACCGCTGTGGAGCATATAGTTGGAAGAGTGTTATAGATCCAAGACAAAAGTGAGAGGGGTGAGACTGAGAGAAAAGGGCGAAGGAATAAATCTGTCTGACACTTTAGCGCCGCGGACAGCGTCATGGATTTATCAATACACAGCACAGTCAGGCGGCTGATATTTCACAGCCGTGGTCGCGGTCATAGATTCTAACTTACACAAACCTCAGTCAGATGAACGATCAGTGAGCTCCACCAATGAACCGTCCTTCTACTGCAAGGGGGTGGAGACCAATCCATTCAGATTTCAATTGAAACAATGCAGCGGGGTAAATCTATTATCGTAATGAGCAAGAAAGCGCAAGTTAGCAAATCTATTCTTTCACCAACACTCACCGAGAACATGCAGAAGTCACAAATATCTATGAGACAGTCGTGGTTATTAGACCAGTTGTCCAATATTGCAAAGACAAACAAATAAATAAAAATCAGCTGGCAGACAACTAGAAAAAAAAGGACATCTTGCTTTCAAAGCACAATCGCTGTGGTCTGCTGTGGGAGGAAAGGGAACAACGCCACATCAAGACAGTCATCAAGTTTTGGTCATCAAGACAGTTCCACCTATGCTGCGTAGCGTTCAGACAATTCTTATGAAGGTTTCATCTCTTTAAAAACAGGACTATGGAAATAAAGGGTGACATGGTGGAGCAGTGGTAAGCACTGCTGACTCTCCCTGTGTCTGTGTGGGTTCTCTCCGGGTACTCCGGCGTCCTCCTACCTCCAAAAACACGCGGAGGTTAACCGCTCACTCTAAATAGCGAGCAAGCGGTAGAAGATGAATGAATGAGAATGAACTCTGTAAATACATTCTAAACTGAGGTGAAACGTGACGTGTTGATACAGCGCTGTCGCTGTATCAACACGTTGGAGTTTGACTGATTGTACATTTACCTTCAAGCTGTACTCTCCGGAAACCCTTAAATACAGGCCACACATTTAATTGCAAGACAAAGCTCCCACTGCAGCCGCAAATTGATTCTAGACGTACAGTAACTAAGAATGGCTTACATTCAATTAAACAGACAGCATGGCAAATGGGCGGAAAAACTGGGCTTTTAAGCCTGAAGCAGACAGCTTTTGTACTTTGTAATAGCTGTTGAATTTCCATTGTTGCTATTGTTTTATTTTGGCGACGGTGACAGAAGAGGGTGAAGAAAACAATCTGAATCCCATTTTGCTTGACAGCACTGCAGCTACTGTGTACGTTTGTTTGTGCATACACAAGAGGAATCACCTAAAATAGCCTCCTCTGTCTCTTCTGAGTCTGCTCGTCATCATATTATTTGCAATGTGATTACTCACACTTTTGTGGCTGCTGCCAATTGCGTTCCTGCAATTCTTGCCAAGACCAGAAAAAAAGCTATTGTCTGAAGTGATCTGCTCTTATTTATAGATTACATGGCTTAAAGATGTGATAAGTGTGTCTGCACTGTCCTATAAGTGTGTATGACCATGATTATATCAAGCAATGGCAGCTCATCAGTGACAGCTGCACAGATGCTGAAAACATCAAGGTCCTGAAAACATCTTTTGATAGTTTCTGAATTATAAATCAATATGAAGACAGTGGAAACATGATTAGTGTGTGCAGACTCTTAATATTTGAGAAAAAAAACATGGAACCCATTTTTTTCATTCATTCATTCATCTTCTCCCGTTGCTCCGGTTACGAGTCTCACCGGGTGAAACCGTCAACGGGTGAACGTACGTCCTGGACGGGTCGCCAGCGCTGTGTCTCAAATCGCATACTTGTGTTAGTACACTTCTTTGTAGTACACTAAGCAGTGTGCACATTTCGACAGGGTCACACTTGGTGACACTGCGCCACACCTCTCGCTATGAGGCGAAAGTGCTAACCGCTGTTCCACCGTGTCACCCGGTGTCATTTCTGTAAACAGAAGAAGGTTTAAAGAAGGTTTTCTTTAAAGAAACCTTCATTTAAATTGGCCGTGTCGCCCCTGAACCCATCTTTCCCTGCCTGAAGCAGAATACGTTTCACTGGACGTACCATCCCTTTGAAATGTGACATGAACCCATCCAGTGATAGTCATATCCAAGCTCACTTTGGCCCCCATCGTGTGATGGGTCTGTGGGCCAGTGGAGATGTTTAAAATGCCTCTCATGGCTGGTTTCATGAAGCTGTTCTGACTGCTGTCCCCCCAGAGTGCCCTTAGCCTCACTGTGATGTTGTTTTCCTGCCTTTTGAGCTGGATCCAGGGCTGTCATGTGCCCTTTGAATCTCCAAAGGTAATAAACCACCCACTGCTATGCCACGTGTCTTGGGAGCTGACAAGCGATAATTATGCTTCAGCCAATTTCTCTTTGGACGCAGCCCTCTGCTCCTTTGCCCCTTTGTCCACTGCAGGAGCAGCAGGTGTCAAAGTTTGTTAGTTTATCCGTGTTTTTTTTTTTTTACTTAAAGCCACACTCCCTTTCCCTATCTCACTTTACTTCTTATCTTTGTCGGTGTAGTTTTGGAGATGGCAGCGGGATGGGGATCGTTGTAGTTTGGCCACCGTTTAACTAGAATAAATGCAACTTCAGCCGCGAGCAGGGAAAATCCTCCTTGCGGCAGACGTGTCTGTGCTGCCCCCAAACCAAGTCACTGTGGGTCGATGGCGAGACAAATTTAATTACCTTCAGCCCGGTGATGGGCCTCCGCTCCATCTCTCACTCGTTTGTGAGGCTGATAGAACGTCTTTCCAAGGGAGCGGCTGAGACTGAGCAGGATCCCAACCAAGGGTTTGAATGAGCCGGGTCTCAAAGGCACCGAGCCCCATTTTATCACTGTATTCAAAGTCACTGTGGGCGGGCGGCAGCGTCTGTGGCATTCCACCGCTCTTAGATAACAGCCACTTATCTCCGCTGCTCTCGAGTTGTCAGAGAGAGAAGGTTTGATAAGCGTTGAAATGCGGGCCTGATGCGGCGTGCATGGTAAACGGCCACATGAAATGGGACCGATAAGGCTGGTTATTAAAGGTCCACATGAAGGAGACCTTTCTGAGATCTTAGCTCCAAACACATCTCTACGCTAAAACGCTGCTCAGATTGTGGCGGTTGTATTTGACAAAGGCGTCAACCACAGTACGCCACAAATAGTATTATCACACACGCCCATAATCGACAGTGTGTGTTAGGAATGCTAAACCAAAGGGGAGAGAGAGAGAGAGAGAGGTGTTAGCAAAACGGGACGTTGGAGGGAATTAGAAAACAGGGCAGGGAGGAGAAATGTCCTCAGTGTTTTTGAGGTGACCCCACGTCTTGTAGTGAGACACCTGCATGTTGGCCGGATGCCGAGACTTAAATTGGCATCTAATCTCCCCGGCCCTGGTGTGAGACCTTTGGGAATACCAGGAATGACAGGCTGTTTGTCTGGGATTGTATATGC
>CAAKHB010007859.1:226395-256503 GCA_901007665.1 Aeoliscus strigatus
CCACATCCGACCCCCCCCCCAACACACACACACACACACACACACACACACACACACACACACCACCACCACCAATGAACAAAAAGTGACTCTAGCAGGAATAAATATTCTATTCTATTCAATGTTTGCTTATTCACGTGATGTAATTGTGGTAAAACCCGGGATGAAATAACAAAAACAGGAACAAAGCAAACAGGCCATAGTCTAGAACACCAGAGAACTGTCCTACAGCCATAGTATTCATGACTCCTGGTGGATACTTGGAGGTTTTTCAAACGATTCAGCCTTACAATAGTAGAGTAAGAAATTTCCACTGATGGTGTGTCCGCATTTATGGGCACCCTTTTTCAACGGGTGACAAAGCAGAATGTAACATCTGAGTCTTCTCTCTCTCTCTCTTTGGCATCACGCTTTTTCGACAGCCAGAATTATGGGCTGTGATCAATCAGAGGGGGAGAGATGTCCTGATACAACGCAGGCAGCTATCACAGCAACTGTAATTTTCGCGTATGCATTATTCAACAGCACCTTAAGATCTCTGAAGCTTCAGGATTATTTACACTTTGAAAAGCAGTGGCAGGGCAATTGCAGTCATGTCCTAAAGCGCCCACAAGTAATATCTCAGCATGGGGAAGGAGATTCAGGTCTGGTAAATTCGAGCACATGCTGTCAAGCGTTCCATCATTGTTAGTCGCCCATGAATACCAGATATCAGTGAGATGGCACAATTATGAAGTCAGACATGGAGAAGGAACATGCCCAAACCTGACTCGTCTTAAGTTTATCCAGCCGTCACTCCTATCGCACTGTGCTGTGCTGCTGGTTCATCCTGTGCAGCACTGTGGCCCGCGTTAGCACGCAGTCTGTCTGGATGTCTTTGTGCCTGGACATGGCCCCCGCTGCAGGCCTTCCCCACCGATATAACTCAAGCTCGCCCTGTCCCTCTAATGCTTCGTCTCCCTCCTGCTGTCTTTATCCTGTCTATCCGGCCTCTGACTTTGTCAGGGTGTGAGCACACGGGGGCATGATCAGGTAGGGCGGTAGACCCTTCATTCAATCTTTAACTATAAATAACCCCAACCACCTCCTCATTGACATTCATGATGGTGCATAGAAGCGTGGAAAAGAACAGACTGTGTTTGCAGTCTTATTCCTCTCATTTGTTTAATCAAACATGACCGCACTGAATTTATCACACTTTTTTTCTGCCCATCTTTGCTTCCTGCATATGAGTTGATTCACACTGGACAATTCAAGCTGCCCTGTTAATTCCATTCTTTGCATACTTTTCTGGCTGTCAGCTTTACGCGTTTTTTCTTTTTTTTTTTTTTTTTGCTGTTTTCAGCAAAAGACTAAAAATCCACAATACTCTAGCTGTCTGGAACTAAACAGCCAAAGAGTGTGGTGGCACGGTGGATTAGTGAGAGCACAGCTGCCTCACAGCCAAAGGCCAATGGATTCACAGCCACCATTCTTTGAGTTTGCAGTTTCTAACCTCACATATGAGTAGGGATGTCGGGACTGATGGTATTGACAAAAGTCACGGCGGGTTAATTTTAAGGACTTTAATAATCGCGGCATCTCTCATCGGAGATGTGGAAGTAGTCGTGCCAGAGACGCATCGAAACACCACCTACCTGTATGTCGTCTAATGAACGTGAGAACCACTTCAGTGCTGAAAATGGCAGAGGGAAACACTTTGTCACCATTGCCTCCACCAAAGTACTAAGTCGCTGTATGGGACCATTTCCGGTTGTGATGACCAACCTGCTGCCGGAAAGTAAAGGACTAATACGTCAAACATGAGCAGCATCTTCAGGGTAACATCCCTCCCTCTTTAGGTACCGGTAAGTAAGTAGAGAGAGAGAGATCCCTAGATACTTGACGGACAGGGTAAGTTAGCAGATTGTACCACAGTCATTCCGCAATGCAGAACAAAAGAAAACATACTTTACATTTGATTCTTCCTGTCTGCCTCTTTGCATTCAAGCTCTATTTATTTTTCAGTTTTTTTTTTTTTCCATGCCAGATATTAGCTCTCTCCAGTGGTTTTCAATGGATGTAGGTCAGGACTCACTGCTGGCCAGTTTCCAGTCCATCTTTTCCTTTTCATCCATTCTTTTGTGCATCGGGCTGTCGTCCTGCTGAACAACGTTCCTCTAACCCTGGTTTTCTGACACTGGGCGACACATTTTGCTCAGACATGCTTTGATTGAACGGAGGAAGCTTCTCGGATGAGCGGTGAAACATCTTCGAGCAAACAGTGGGTCCAGTTGCCTATGAAATAACCCAGCAAGATACCGTGACCTGGATGACTGCGAACCTTCGCAGACATGCTCGGATTATTTTTCTCTGTCTTTCATTCATAAGTAGTCTGGTAGAATTATATATAATTCTATATATTTTCCCCCCAAAAAAGTAAAAGAAAAAAGTTAATGCTAAATTATAAAAGAAATGTACATTTATGCATTTCATGAAGGATAATGATTCATACCTTATAAAGGACCACCCTCATTGTTAGAATGAATACAGGTTTTCAAGACGGTGGGTTGCATTCATGAAACGTTTCTACATAAAATCAGAAAACTCTAAAAACTCACACTCTGATATTTACCATCAGAAGTATCTCCTTATCGCCAATCAGTGGTGAATTGACAGCACGCCCCTGGTAATCAGCAATTTGCATAAATCTGCTCCTCATGACGAGCCAGTGGCCAATGAAGGAGGTGGAGAGACACTCAGTCCAATTACAACGGTCATTGTTAAAACAGTAAGTGTGGCCAGCTGCATGTGTAGATGTCGCTACAAAAAGATCGGTGCTGCTGAAATATCGACGTATGCTGAGCTATACGCACGATTTACACACAAATTCCTCCTGCTCACGTTTCATGTGTAAGACCCAGTGTGCTTTGCCTGCTACGTCTGAACATCGTTGTCCAGTCAGCTGCAGCATCGACCACCAAACGCCATATATTTCCTTGAAAAGTTAGCTTTTACTCTGGTGCTGGTACAGCATGGACCGTCAAAGTAGTACGGGACATGAAAAGTATCTGGGAAGATTAGAAAAAGATGACAAATGCAGAATACGTTCCAGCTAAGCTACGACTGATGTTTGCTAATGTTACTGTAGATGGAATCGGACGAATTTGTCCAGTTACATTTTTCTCCGTATCGTGCCATGCACATTTCATCGACATTAAATTAGTTGTACAATCACAGTTGTGTGTAAAAATGACATGTCGTACAGTAAATTATCATACAGGTGATTTCAAACAAAGAGCTTGTGTTTGTGAAGGGACCAGGCCACAACCAATGACAATGGTTGACGAATGTTCTTTCCACCTAGCCACGATTACTGTCTGAACAGTTCAATAGTTTCCTGATATGTCAGTAAGGTAAATATATTTATCTGTATTTACAAACAAAAACACATTCAGAGTCTCCTCAGTAACACCAGTGGTATCAGCAGTCAGTCAGTGAGACGGGACACTTGTAGTATTTTGGAGATAAGATTATGTTCCACCCTGTTTCATGAGAAAAAAAAAAAACGCCTCCAATTCGGGGACAGCATTTGACCGTGTGAAGAAGAAACCCTGTGATGCCTCTTCTGCCTGAAGCTGCAGGTGTTGCACTCACTCTGATGCTGCAGCTGCAGCACCGTTCTCTGCTCCGATAGCGTGTGCTCTCGCTGCACAGATTAGCTCAATGCGGAGTCCTAATTCCCCCGCTGACATGATTAAAGCATCCCCACCCCACCAAAAAAATTGCTGCATTCAAATACAGTCTGCAGACACTCCCTTGTTGTATTTATGAGCTGAATACTTCAAATACCTGTAACACCCACCACAAAGTCATACATTCACTGATGGCGTTTTATTTTATTTGACAAAAACAGTTTTGCATTAAAAACCAAATATATGTTGCCATGGAAACTGTGACTGGGAAAACCTGTGTGTGTGTGTGTGTAAGTGTGTGTGAGTGTGTGACTGAGAGACTGTCTTGGAGGCATGATCGCTCAAACACACCACTAGTGCCACATCTTATCACACTCCTTGCTTGTTAAAAGTTTGTGCTACTTTTGTGCCTGATCTGTATTCTACTTCCTTCCAATCAACATGGCTGCTGTTTCTCGTAGCCTCGGCGCTCAGCAGACACTTTTAAAAATGCTGGTAAAAATGTGTCAATTACGATCGTAACTTGTGCTAAGTTGGTGCCTTCAGTTCACTCTGTATTTGTGCGATCAGAGTTCTTAACAGGATGTGTCCTACTTCCTTCCTCTTCATTGTTGTTGAAACAACTATGATTATTTTCGAGACATAAATGAAACATCTGAGTAATTTCGCTACTCACCGATTTCCACTGCAACAGGAGTAATATTGGCAAAAAAACACCCCCAGCATCTCATCGATGGGGTGTAGGATGACCTCAAGTTAATTAGCTCTCGTATTTCCAGCTTGTTTCCTCGACCACATGTCATCTCTGTCACTTATGCAGCGCTGACATGATTTCTGCTTGCTGCAGAATGTCGGCAAAAACCTTGACTGCTGTAGCTGTGAGATATGTCTGACAGTTAATCAAGGCTGCGGTACCAAGAGATTCAGAGGAAGAAAAAAAAAATCACAAAATGTAATCTTGTATTGCCCATGTTCTCTCATTGTGTTATCTGGAGAAAAACTGAGCTTATTTCTGTGTCAGCATGAGATCAGCACAGGAGGGGGATTGGCCGTACGCCTGCATAAATCAATCAATGGTTCATTTGGCTGGCGAGCTGTGTTGAGTGGACCCGCTCCGCTTTCAGCCAACAAAGACTGACCCTAAGACCCCAGAAAGTCACAACATTCCTCTGTTATTAACCTCAGTTTACCCAAGAGGAGATACCATCTCTTCAGAGCGATTGTGTTTCCAGCTCACCCCTGTTTGAAACACAATCTTTGTAACGATGAGCTGTGAAATGTGCTACCTGTGAATCCTCGGTCATGAATAATGAATGGGGGAGTCAAGGTAAATGCATAAACAGGACGCAAATTAAACACACTCAAACATTCGTTCTTTCCAGCGTGATTCTGACATTTTTACTGATTCTCATATAAAAATAGAAAGTTTTTGTTGAAGAAATACAACTTTTTTTGTTGTTGTTGTGAAAACACAATTACTTTTATTCCTGTTTATTACCCCTCATTTTCCTGAAATAACTAACAGAAATGATCTTGAGTCCTGGGAAAAGAAAAAGAAACAAATGAGGATATGAGCCTGGATGCTTTTGTGTCAAAGTCACTTTGTTTGTTTGATATTCTGAGAAGCAAGGTCAGGAGATTTCTGTCTCCTCTATGTGTGCGTTTGTATTTTTGTCAGGTCTTTGAGCGCGGATGACTAACGACACAGAAGGATCGACAAGCCACAGCCTCAAGCTGTGAGAAAGATATGATTTATCCCTGTTATTAACCCGTGCCATTTCCCTCCACACTTATTCAGATTCATGGCTAAATCCATCTCCGATGTGGCACCATTTTCTTCATCGCTGTGCTTTTTTGCATTCTCTGTTTTGATGTATATTGTAGGATAAAGATTTTCTGTTTATACAAATGAGCCGTTTAGATGGCAGCCGGTGGGGGCAGGGCGGAGGATATGGATCTCATATGACAATGCTTTTGAATATGAGGGGGGTGAGATAGAGGAATGTAATAATACCCACACATGCATGTGCATCGCTGGCAGATCGACGAACATTCAAACCGCACAGCCGTAAACGTGCTCGAAGAAAAGTCGCTTTTATTGCATTTGTATCTTTAGAAAGTGGAGCTGACAGTTTCGCAAAATGTATTAGCTTCTAACAGGACGTGCGCCAGTGCCCCAAACGTCCATAACTCCTTCAGCACGAGTTTCTCCTTCCTCTGACACAGTTGTTTTGTATAAGAACGTAAAATTCAGGGCTCTGTACAAACACGGACACTAACAAAGCATTTGAGAAATTAACCGACTAAAGGACCTTGGGCTAAATCCCCTCTGGTCACTATGACAGCAACCACTGTCAAACGTTCTGATTTCAACATGAGAAAACCGTCAGTTCTATAATTGTCCTCATGGTCGCAATCACAGGCACACGGCGTCCACAGTTTGCGAATGAGAAAGTCATTTCCACAAACACAAATCGATGGCCAGTCTCCTGGAATGTTGAGTGCTTGTTGAACCCATCCATCACTGGGCCTATTCTTCCTTTGTTCCTGAATATTGACATAAAAAGCAGAGTGTAACTTACATCGGTGTGAAAGAGGTAACAGTAGGGTTATTTGCCAAAGGGTGCAGTGTGACTCAGTTCTCGATGTGAGTGGGTTGTTGAGCTGGGAGCAACTTTATTTAACATGATGGAAAATGTAGTTTGTATATTAGTCATCCGTCCATCCATCCATCCATTTTCTTCCTCTTTATACGGGGCCGGAAGGCACGCCCAGACTTCCCTCTCCCCAGACTCCTCCTCCAGCTCTTTTGCGAGGACCCCAAGGTGTTCCCAGGCCAGCCGAGTGACATTGTCACTTCAGCGTGTCCGGGGTCTTTCCTGGGGTCTCGTCCCGGTGGGACATGTCTGGAACACCTCCCTGGGGACCCTGGTGTCCAGGGGGCACCTCAGCTGGCTCCTCCCGATGTGAAGGAGCAGCGGCTCTTCTCCAAGCTCCTCTTGGGTGACAGAGCTCCTCACCCTGTCTCCAAGGGAACGCCCCGCCACCCTGCGAAGGAAACTCCTTTCGGCCACTTGTATCCAGGATCTTGTTCTGTTGGTCATGATCCAAAGTTCATGACCAGAGGTGAGGGTTAGGAACGTAGATTGACCAGTAGAACAAGAGCTTTGCCTTTCGACTCAGCTTCTTCTTCACTACGACGGACCGGTACAGAGACCGCATCACTGCGGCCGCTGCTCCGATCCACCTGTCAGCCTCACGCTCCATGGCCTCGGACTTGGATGTGCTGATTCTGTTCCCAGCCGCTTCACTCACTCACTTCACTATTGTTAGTCAATGTTGTAAAAATCAGGACTGTAACAGATTTGATGTGTGTTGTGTTAACGGATTCCTTGTGCAGTTACACCTAAGACAAGCCATCATCAGGTCATCGTGACTTTACCATTTATATCCAGGAGTTATCATGGCACGAAAGTATGGAGTCGACCAGAACCGACCTGCAGAGAAGGAAAATCAATCATTGCGTTGTAGATTATCCAATGAACCAGTATGTTATAGATCAATGGGAGGAAACCAGAGAACCTAGATAACAACAATCTGACACAGATCGCAGATTGTTGAACATGGCGCTGGCAGATTGATCGAGGTTGCTGGATTTGACAGTATATACTTTTTATCTTGGCCCATCTCAGACCTCCCACAATCCAATCTGTTTTTACCATTTTTGGCCACCGTGTTTGGAAGAGACAGGTTCAAGAATCATAAATCCAGCTCTGAAACCAGTGGAGATATAAATAGTTGTTGTGTGCTGTAGGTCTAACACCTCCATTTCTCATTCTACCTCTTGGCAGTTGAGGCGTGTTCCCGGTGACCGTAACAGCTCGAAAAATCCATTGCGACCATGACCTGAAACCCAAAGCTATCGGTGCCGCGAAAAGATCTGAGATGGACATCATCATTTTATTTCACTTATACTCTCATGTCTTTTCCTGTATTTCTTCTGTCTGTCAGTTTGCTGTCAACATCAGATACAGTATTTATGCAGTTTCACATTTATTATGCTCATTCTCTGAAATCGGTTTGATATTCGTCATATTTTCATAAATGCTTTGAATCACATTTTGATCATACTATTTGAAACACTGACTTCCCAGATTGAAAGCAACTTCCGGAGGATAACATAACGCTGCCTAAAGCCCCAAATGAAGGCTGTACATTAACTGGAAGTACAAACTAATTTTGATGCTGACAGTGAACCCCTGCTAATGAATACACTTCGATACAGCCTTTGATATGAACTGAATGCATGAGGGAATGAAACTGGCTCTCTGAGAAGTAGGAAGGCTATGTAGCAGTGCTTATCTCTCTGAATTAATTCTTCATACTCAGCAGTGGATAGAAACATGCATACATTTGCATTTTCATTTGCAGAATTTCAGGGGGAAAAATGTGAAAATTTTAAAAATATATTTGACTGACTGACCTGGATGGATATTTATGTTTTATGAATGACAGAAACAACTACAAATAAAAAATAAGGGAAAGCGCAAAAAACAACAACTTTAAACTACAGTGATCTTAAATTCATCAGAGTCTGATGAGAGATAGAATTGATTTGTTGCGTGATTAAGACTTTTAAAATGACCCAGTTTCAGGGTTTTCTTCCATGTATTGAAGGGAAAAAATGGGCAGAAGTGGAAAAAAAAAATCCCCAAATCAACCACAAAGAAAACATGTCCTTGACCCAGTTATATTTATAAACACCATCTCTCACTGGAAACCAATACTTAAAAAATCCTTGCACGTATGGAAACTAAAGAATGTTAGTTTTAAAAACAGCCTCAAAAGAACCCTCAGAGTTGAATATTTTATTTTATCAGCAGCAGAGAGTTTGGGTAATTGCCATGCACCTTGATTATTAGGAGTGCCTGAGGACACAGCCGAACACTGAGACGGAATCCCCCTGAGTGAAAGTTCACTGCAGGAAAGGCGGCAAGATGAGATACCGCTCACAGCGGGAGCTTTCTCCAAATCCACGAAGGCAAATGGGAATAGGAGCGTACGTCTACTCTGCATCTGCATCACCGCAGCGGCGAAGAGTAAACCTTATGAAATCCTTGTATTCCATATGTTTCCACACCGCATATTTTTTGTTTGAGTACTCTGTCCTAAGTTATACTTTGAACGGCACATGCAATGGAAATAACGCAAAAAAGTCTGTGTAAATTGAAGAATAACCCCTGTGTAACTATTTTAAGTGCCGAGGTTTGTGTTCCTGACAGGCATGGTGAATTTACAGAGGAGGCTAATTGACTTGCAGCAACTAATTAATTCAAAGGTTGCAAGGCTGTGATAGCAGTGTAATGAGAGAAGGGAATGTCAAGACCAGCTGATATTACCTCCGCTAAATATAGATAAAATAATATTTGACAGCTTTTCTATAGGGACCTGGAGATCCAGATGTAGAAACAGATGGTAGTTACACCCTGTGGGAACAAACGAGGACTTCATACTGCAGCGGTACTAAAAGTTACAATGTCTTGTTCAGGCCAATTCACAGAAAATGTACGGTCTTCATTTAATTTAGTTCCAGTGTATTCATTCGCTGGCATTAACGTTCTCTCTATGTGGAATATGGTTGTCTAATTTGAATGATTGCATGTAAATTGTTGTAATTAATAGCAGAAGATCTTTTGAGAACGTTGTTATAAAGAGTTGTGCAGCAATTACTGTAAGCAGTCTTCAGTTACAATAGCAATTAATGGATGTAGGAAATCACAAATAATGGACTTTATGTGAGTTGTGCTTTTTATCCCGTTCCTGCCGCGGTGTTTGTCTGGCTCGTGGAAAATGTAGAATCCCGCTGCTCACGGGCACTGTTTGATTGTTTATTTGTTTGCCACTGAAACATCATCCTCTGGTTTCTGGTCAACAGTCGGCTGCGGTCATGGGTGACCCCTCCGGTAATGTGGATGGACCACGTGGTGTCCCACAGGGCTGCGTCTCATCATGTCAGTGGGCTGAAATGCTTACAGCTGCACCCATGACACCTCAGAAAATTCTGAAAGTAGCAATGAATTTGTTCATGAAACACACAAATATTGAGATTTCCCAGGGATCACGAAGATCTTGAAGAGAGTTCCGGTGCTGGTGTGCAGCGTTTAGTGTGACAAAGTTCTATATTTACTAGAGATGCATGATAACTGTTTTTTCCCACTGATACCGACATACAAATCACTGCGGGGGAAGTTACAGCAGAGGGAGGCGAAAAGGAGCGCTTGATTTACTCACCTTAACCCACCTACAGCAGAGTACGCTAGCACCATGGTCAACTCAGCTCACTGGAACGTGTTTTGTCTTTGTTTTTATCTGTCCGATGTGAATGACGTCACAATTCCTCCCATCAGGACGATGATTATCCGTCCAATATTTATCATGCACATCTCACATTTACCTTTGGATACGTGGAAGTGATTTCCCAGCTGTTCAGAAGCGGTGCTGTTAGAGGCCCCGCTGTTAAGACTGTTAGCTTTTATCCGTCGGCCATCTGATCCCCCCCCCGTTCATTTTCTGAACCACCAGTTATCAGTGGTTTCGGTACAGTCAGTAACATTCTGCGGTGCAAGAAAACACTGACAAAAGCCCCTATTATTTGTCACAACCACGTCTTTGTTTTTATTTGTTACTTTTCAACCTCATACTGCCCATGCCAGTTGAGCCTGGATTCAGTTTACCTCTTTCTTTCTGACCATCTATTCTTTCAGCACCCAGCTTACCCTCCTCATCTGTTCTGTGTCCTCAACATATGTTGTCCTTGTCATATGGTGTGTGTCCTCCTCCCCCAGGAACTTGCATCGTCACAGTGAGCTTGACGGTAATATACAATAGTACTCGAAGAAATTCAAAGGGAATATCGGTGAAAGGGAAACGAGAAGTCACAGGGACGAACTGTTGCATAAAAACAAGTTTAAACCAGTACAAAGCTCATTCCATTTTCGGGTGAAAATCAAATAATTCTTACATACAGTACCTGTGACAACACTATTTTGTATTGGAATGTGCCCCACACAGGTACACAGAGAACTCACGTTTTGTTTTGGTTTTTTTTTTCAATCATACGTCTTTGCCCCAGTCGGTTGTGTGTGTGCTTTGAATTTATTGAAATCAAACCGGTGAAAACCTTCAAACAAATGGTTAGACTTCTTAAAAGGACCTTCAGTTCAGTTTCATTTTCATCTTTTACCTGTGCTGAAAGTTGTTTCCTTCAGAAAACTTATGGAAACACACACACACACACACACACACACACACACACACACACACACACACACACACACACACGCGCACACTTCAGTCAACCTGAGGTAAATTATTGTTATCTTGACTTGACATGCAGTAGGTGGATATGGCTCTAACTTCAGCTGCAGTCACACTTCTCCATGGACTATCCACCTACCCGTTGTAATCCAGACTGTCAAAGCCCCCGCTGGCTTGTCTCATTGTCCTGGCAGACAATTCCCCCTGACAGGCACCGAACCTTTCAACCGCCCCTTCCGCCAAAACCCGCCTATTCAGTCATTCAACCTTTGTGAGCATGTCGGAGATTTATCAAGTCGGACTTTAGTCAGTGACCGCTCAGCGTTAATACTACATCTACTGAAAGTTACTCAAGGTGTCTGACATATAATATGGCCCAGATAAAACCAATTTTCATGGTATAGCAAATAAAAAAAAAAAACACTGACTTTGCTTAAATAGATTAAATCGCCCAAATCATTGTGATAGAGATCCACTTGGATGACCATGCAGCAAACCTGACCTAATAGTTACATCAATGTATGTTACCCAGAAACAGTCAAATCAAATCCTAGAGGAAAAAAGATTTGGTGTTCTCTTTCAAAAGAAACTTTACCACCAGTGTATCCCCTAAATGCAACTGCTGTTTGCAAAAAAAGATGAAGAGGAAGTGTTCCTTGGATACGTGATGCGAAAAAAACCTGGAGAGGCATCTTAGTTCAGTCGTCGTCTCCTGAGCTTGAACATGTGTTTTAATGATGGCCCGTCCCCGTCGGCGGACAAAAGTGGTTTGTGCGCAGTGTGACGTGACATTTTAAAATGGAGGAGTCGCGACAATTATGGTTTAGAGGGGGATTACATCTATATGTGTCCCTCAGCATGCATGATGGGATGGAAACACTGTGTTCAGCTCAGTAATGCACTTAATTCTTGCTTGTCCAAATGTCAATTCAGATGGGGGATTATTTTTTTGTCATGTGTGAGTGTAAGGGCGTTGACATCAGTCTAACCCCAGGGTGTGACTGCTAAATGTCACACTTTCTTGGTAATTCCATGAATAAACCTTTAACCTCCTGAGGCCTGAGCTTTAGTTTGGTGTGCATTTTTATTCCTTGCGGTTTGGGAGGAGTACAAAAAAATGTAATTAAAAATATAAAAATGAATAAAACATTTTAAAAAAATTATTCACTGATAAATTATTGTTGAATAATAATATACCTAACAAATAGTAATAATACATTGAATCTGTATAGCGTGGTAAGAAACTAAAATATCTTATACTATGCATATCTTATAATATCTCAGCAGCAGTATTTTTTGTCCCGTTTCAATCAAATGCATTGTTAGTGCAAAAAGAAAAGAACATTTTAAACTTTTTCCTTGCGACCAAATGCCCATATTTTCTCCAACAACATTCTGGTTAAAATGGAATGTGTAGGCACTAAAGAGACAATCGAGCGTGTTGATATCAGAACGACATCCGTCCAGTGCCTTCTCCTCAGCGGCTGCATAAATAGCTGCTGAGATGGCTGATTGATAATTATCCTTATCTCCAAATGTCTCCGGTTACGAGGAAACAAATAAGGCAAGAGGGAAGCGGGAGCTTGGCAGACAGAGGTCAATGGGAGGACTTCTACATTTCATCCGGCACACAGTGAAAGATGGAAGTGCCACACAGTCACAGACTCCGACCCCTAGGTGAGATCTGAAAGGGATGATAAAGGCAACTGACGGAGAGAAAATTGGCAGATAATTACATAGGCTAGAGGGCCACATTTTGTCTCCCCGTGTCTCTTTCTCTTTGTCTCTCACACACATACACACACACACAGTGCAAAAGCATTGACAAGTCAGTGTGACCAGTGTGACCAGCGTGCATCATCCACAGGTCCCCAACTGAAATTACCCGTGGCTCCTGTTACGGCTGTTTGCTGTTAGCTTTGGGTTGTTGTTTTCAGCATGCGCTGGTAAACTCTCCAATGTCATGATGTTTCCAAAGAATGGTCCTAACATTAGAAGCACATTATCCAGGCAACAGACAGCTGTCAAAGTGTCCGTGTTTACCCGGTGTCTCTGCGCCCACGTCACAGATAATGGGACGTATAATGTCATCCGTGTCACCTCATCTGTGGCTGGCAGGGACAGTGTCATTGACTGATGGACACGGATGTGTCATTCACTGAAGATGTAAATAAACCCATCTATTTAAATAGGTGTTTTGTAATTGAATATGCTTGATATGGTTGACTGTACCAAAGACCTGGGGTAACTACACCTGCTCTTCACTTCAGACCCTAATTTGTCTTAATGTGGAGGAAGTGCACCCCCCCCACACACACACACACCTCCTTTTTCCCCCTTCAGCCACCTCTGCTGCCCATTAATCATGTCGTGCATCTCTCAGTGGACAAACCCCAGGGAGTGCTAAGGGGATCAGACGACTGAATTGCACTTGAACTGGGAAAAAAAAATGCACCACAACAACCTGTGCAGCTGAACCAAATCATGTCTTAAGAAAAAATGTGTGTGTGTGTGTGTGTGTGTGTGTGTGTGTGTGTGTGCATGAGACAGAGAGAGCGGAAGAGATTAGAGTAAAGTGCTGTGCTGTGCAGCCGTCTCACTTGCAATACAGTCAGTGACATTATTCCTTCTGAAGTTTATTCTAAATCCCAAACATTTTTTTTCTTACATAGCCACCCTCGCTGATTCAAGTTGACAGAGGCAAGGTGGGTGATGATGTATCATGTTCTGTTCCAGAAGTCACTGTTTGCTCGTCTTCACCCCCGAAGTCGCCCCTGAAGACAGTATGAAAGAATGTTCTTTTTGACAGGATTAGATGTAGCTGAGCGAGTCGCAGCCATGTGATATGTGAGCACACGTGCCGTGACTCTTAGCTCAGCCCCTGACGTCTCTCAGTGGACTCCCAGGCACTAAGTTTATTAGTTGGGTTATTGTTTTCTCTCTCCAAGCCGTTGTTTAATGGCCAACGAATGAGAAATTCACTTGTTCACTCGATCACCTGCCACTGTCAGACTCAGCTCTCAATGAGATACACACATTATTGTCAAGCATTTAACTGCAACGTGGACAACAAACGTAAATGACACGGGTAACCTTCCACTCCGATCATGACACGATGAGCAGCCTCTGATGCTGCTGCACTAGCGGACATCAGGTGATGCTGCACAGTCCACTGATGAAAGACCTGTAATATCTCACTGCACTGACGAGAAAAGAACTGTAATATCTGGCTGCACACGGTGAGGAACTACTGCACACTAACAAATGAAGAACAACCTGTTCCTTCTTGCTCTGTGCTGCTCTTCTTGTCCAGTCTGTTGCCGAGTGCACATTTGTATCTCTCTATCACCTCACCCCAAAACTATGAACCCTGGGATGCGTCGACGCTATAAATTGAAAACGATCATGATTACATTGATCCTTCGATGTCAGTGACTACATGTTTACATATGAAGCCGGTTTTACCTGCATTTATTAGCCGGCAGGCCAAATCCCGGATCCATTCAACACAACATGACCATGATGTGACACTGATCCATTGCCGGATCAATAGTTTTGTTCATGGAGAATCCAAATGAGCCAACGTTGTTGCTGCGGTAGATGACCTGCTCCATTACCCTAAACCCAAGACTGTGGGAGGGCAGCCGTGATTGTCCAAACAACACACAACGCATTGCTCATTTCAGGCGGTATTGACATCTCACATATTGGATTCCATGCAGGAGCAATCAGGCCAGAACTTCAACATCGGGGCAGTCTGAGATGCGAGCAGGAGCCAGGATAATTAACATGTATTGATACACGACTGCTGTAAGCCTGTTTGCCCAGTGAATTCAACCAGCTCATTACAGCCTTAATGTGGGTAGGGGAGATAAATAATAGATGCCAGTCCACTCACCAGCACTTAAGCATGCATCAGGAAACCCCTTCATGGCTACCCTACACTCCTCACCACCCAGCCACCACCTCCACCACTTCTACTACTCCTGACATCAATGTGCTCCGACATCTTCCCTTGAAACCAGAGCTCAAGCCCATCAAGTGGTCTCCTGTGGGTTCGGTCTGAGTGATGGTTGTTGTGTATTAAAATGGCGGGTTTTGGCCAATTAGGGTACTAAATCACAAATATACACAGATGGAGATGTATTTTCAATAAACCAAAGGCGTAACAATTAGTAGGATTGATTATGTTGTAGGTGGGTTTTTTTTCTCCACTTACTGGTGAAACAATGAAAACGTTCCTTAAGTCTGTGGACGCTGGCGGAAAAGGTGTTTGCATGTTTGATTGAAGAACATTGTTTGACGTGATCTCATCTCACTGTGTCACAGAGTTTTCCCTCAATAAAATCAAAAATCATGGCGTAGTCAATGTCCCAATTTACACAAATTGAAAAATGTATAATCGTGAAAATCCAATTTCAAATTCTGGTGAAAGAATCAACACAAAAAAAATCACAAAAATAAAATAGACAAATTTTACAATCTTTATCAGAGCAACCATTCGGACCTGGACCACCATTCCAGCCAAAGGCAGCCGCCACATCGACCCTCCCATTTCAGTAAAACCTCTGGGTTTATTTAAAATCAAAACCAAAGAAATCCCTAAAATGTAAAAGTATTAGTTGTTATTAACAGTACTTTTAATACAAATAGAAATCGTCTTTCATGAATATAGACAAATCAAAACTCCTCCCCCTGCCTCCTGGCTCATTCTGACATGGACACAGGTGCTGGTCAGAGTTTCTGGGAGAAGAAGAATTCCCTCTGCTCCAGCCAAATGTCTACTCAACGGTCTTTATTAGTTCATAAATCTTACTAAAGGCCGAGATGTTTGATTCATGCGCTGTTGCTCCTTTCTATCCATTTCATCATGCCCCCACCTCAGACACCCTAAATGGTTTTCATTTCGGTCTGAATGCAAACTTTCTGCAATGAGATAACTCATCATAAACCTTCTTGAACAATTATACCCAAAGATAAATGACATTGGAGTCAATTATACTGGCAGCTGGCAGGTGGATTTGTTTTCATTTATTCTGTATCTTTCACAGGTTCCACAGATGCTGGCAGAGAATCCTCCATAATATCAAAGAATTTATTTTTTTTGTTATATCTTGGCCTCTTCAGTAGAAATTCAGATGCCAGAATGAAACAGGGCAGTTGTTGGTGAGACTACAGGTGCATTGCACAGGAAACAAATGATGTTTTTTTCCTCTCTGTATTTTAGCTGTCAGGTGTATTTCCTGACAGCTGTTAGCGGCTCTGAGCTGAGTAATTATTAGTAATATTATCTCCCCAAATGGTCACGGATAGTCCCATTTTACAGTTATTAGATTTAAGGATGTGAGCTGAATTATTCACACGCACACACAAACTTTTCTTTACTCCAAAGCAGGGGAGGTCAGGGGGGTGACATGTCATCATTCCAGCTATTTCATAGCTGCAGACAGCATTCAGTAGTTTGTTGGTAAGCGACATAATCTCATTGTCCTCATTTTGTCACTTCTGACATATGCAATGCTTTGCTGGTTTGTTTGTTCTGGTACGTAGGAGGACTCCTCCGGTGCCACCCACGAGGGTCTATCCATATCAAAGCAGCATGTCAGAAGCCTGACACCGATGCACGAGGCGTTCTCCAACACTGCTGCGGCTGTGCAGGGAGACTGTGAACGGCATCACAGGAATCTGAGAGCCCTCTGCGACATCGGGGGTAATGTTGTGCACGTGCGGTTTCAAACAACTGTATGTGACATTATTTTGTTTTTTTTCTTTCCTCGTGACAACAGAAGCCGGTATTTTGTCAGACTGATAGAGCACCTACTGTAAAGACTGGAAACTATGCAGCGCCTAAAGGGACATGAGCAAAAAAAACCCCAAAAAATAAGAACGAATAAAGAAAACCCTGACGTGTCAAGTGTACACTTCATCAAAGTAGTAGTTGTATCATGTGCATGAGACTTTGTATTAAACGGCACATTTTTTCCAAATTCCTGTTTAGTCACATTTTTTACATTATTGCTCTTTTCTTCGTCGAGGCGGCTTCCTCATAGTCGGAATTTTCTCTTGGGTTGAAAAATGAGACATGAAATTGAATCATCAGCATATTTGCTCAGGCTGACATTGGTCACGGGGGCCTGCAGGTGATCTGCTGCCGACAGTTCACTTTGACGCAGACACCAAAGCATCGTGTATTGTCTCCACAAAGTAACTTAAATTCTATTACTTTATCATGAAAGCATTGAAGGAAAATTGGGAGACTTTATTTAGATTCAATTACTGACGTCATGATACGTGCTCTCCCCGTGCCTGTGTGGGTTTTCTCTGGGTACTCCGGCATCTCCCACCTCCCAGGTCGTTTTTAGTCCAGGAAGTACTTGTTAATCATGGTGAAACAAAAGACCATGCCACATTTTGGAGTGAGGAGGAGACTCATAATTTGGTGAATACAATCCAAGACATGAACATTAAGGTATTTGTAGACGGTAGAAAGTACAGAGATAGCGCCATCTACAAAAAGGTGAGCGAAAGCTAAGCAAAGCAGGATTTGTACGCCAGACCAGATCAAGCCCCGCTGGAAGGGGCTGAAATAGGCGTGAAAGAAGGCATAAAAGATGGCGACTGCTTCCGGGTTGTTCATCATCCACCGTGCTCCTGTTCTTGTTCTTTGGGATTTGGACATTGGAAGAAGAAGCGGAAATGGCGGGAATTGCGTCATGATGTCTGTGCGTGGCTGTTTTGATCGCGATATCCCAATGGATTACAATTACCATGGAAACAGGACTAACCCAGTTCGCTCACACATGTAAACGGGTCATTCCGGATGTTTCTGGAACCAGAATATTGACGATACTATGAAGGCAGTGGCACACTGGCCCTTTAATGGTTCTTTTCTTTCCTCTTATCTTTTCTGCAATTTCCTGAGGGAGGTTCGATCTAATCCACTCCACTCTAATCTATCAGAAGTAACGCTGCCCACTCCGGGGTCAGTACATCCATTGACTTTGACAGTTACGACAACAAAAATGTCCATTGCAATTTGCTGTGAAATCACAAGACCAATGTACTTTCAATAATTGAACTACTTCAGCCTCTTTTGGATGACACTCCTGAGTTTTATTAGATATGAATGTCTGTCTGAATAATGCTCCCCCCTTAAGTGCTTTCAGGTTTTGTTTTTTTATGATATTTTCCCTGTCATCCTTGTACTACTGAAACATATATTTATTTTCCAAATGAATATGGGCTGACGCGTTGCCCCCCTCCAAATAGATTTTCATCATAAATTCGTGTGAATGATCTCGTATGTCAGCAACTTTAAATGATGGATGCTTCTGGTCTTTCCCTGATGGGGGAAAAGGGATGTAGCCCGTACGGTGTGAAGGCTCCACTCCGCCACACTCCACCATGAATATGTACATGAGTTCTTCATGTTTGTTGGATGCTGGTTCAGTGGGGAACTGGTCTGAGGCTCATGGTGCACTGACAATAAGGTTTGAAGGTCATGCTGGTGAAATGGGAGATTCTCCTGATTACCTGGAGCCGACAATTGTTTCTTCTCTGCATGAAAAATATGAATCAGAACCACATGAAACGTATCTTATTATTCATCTAAATAATTCATAAATTCATATTTTGCAGTATGTCCAATATGTGAGTGCATTTTGCTTTTTTTGTGGAAAATCAATATTTAATATTGTTTAAAATATTGTTTATTGTGTATTTATTTAGATCAGGCTGACAAATTGTCATCTACATGGTCATCTACAGTCATGTACATCTATTCTTGGTCCACATGGTTTGACACTATTAATACAGAACTGGAAGAACCTGTCAGATTGTCCTGAGAATCTGTATTATTTTCTGAGGAGAGCCTTGACATGCTGTGACCCGAAATATACTAGCAGAGGCTTTGCCAATCCATCAAAGCAACGAAGGAACCTGCTAGATTTATAAAAAGAGTCACTGTTATTGGACAGGCAATGTTCCTTACTATGCTTTCAGCCCCATGCAAACATTCTATACAAGAGGGTTTGTTGCAAATTCTATAGAAATATACTGTATTTATAAATATTTAGAAGCACCTAGACCTTTACATAGTCGCCACATGAAGGTGCATTGTGGTCGCGGTTGCAAGCGTGTTTTGATCCAACGACTTAACAAGTACCTTACAAAACAAACCTGAAATACATTGTGAACTTTCTTCGCCGTCACTCAGAGACCATTAGCAGAGCAGTGAATCCCAACAGCACGTACCAGACCAGCTGGCAGACACACACACTGCAGAACGTAAAGTATTTAAGCCAACTCCAGGACGCAGAGAGTGATTCAGTTGTTTTCCTTTGCCCATTTAGCATCGTGGAGGGTGATCAGCAGAGACATCAAACGCTTTCACTTCCCCCTCATTTTGTTGTTCTCCTACAGGCAGGAGATTGGTGATATTCATATCACAATAATTCAGTCATTGATTACTGCAGTCGACGTTTTTCAAATAACAAAGCTGTGTTTGTTTTATCAACTGTGACAATTGTGACGCCTTTCTTTTAACCCCAGTTCACTTCTGTGTTGCCTCCTCAAGGGGACGCTCACACATCTTTCGAGGAGCTGACAGTAACAGACCTTCAGTCACTTTGTTGTGACAACTGACACGTGTGACAAAATAAGTCTGTTTTATCACACATCCGTCCACCAAATCAGCGGCCTTATTTTCCTTCCTTGAAATGTTGTCATGATGACAGAGATGCTCTTATCCTGTGCTTGTCGCTGAAAACATCCCCAGCTGAGCAAATGTTTAATATATATTAAAAAAAAATGGACTTGTTAGCTGAGAAGTGTCTATGAGCGGGAGCACAGAGACAAGATTTGGTGGGAACGCCACGACGCTGGTGGAGACCAAAAGAACAAAAGCACAAACATTGTTATTCCGCGCATGGCTGGACACCGAGAAACTCAGCAAGAGGCACACACCAGTCTTTTTCAAACACAATGACACAGAAACAACATTTCATCCACCCTAAACACTACACACCCTAGCAGGAGCAGAACAATTTAGTGAATGTAGTCCAGCGTAGGAGTGAGCAGACCTGGACGTGAGGGAGATAATACAATCACTTAGCACGCACATGGCTCATCGCAGGAGAGGTAACAGTCCTTGGAGGACGCTGACAAACACATTTTGGAAGGAGCGTGCACCGACTCCACTCAGTTTCTTTATTATGTCGCATCTGCTTGTTGTCACTGAACGCCGCATACTGCCTCGTGCCAGCTGTCCCACTTACACAGACAACAATTCAGGGATGGTGGGCTCCAACGGTGCTTGTCATTCCATGCCCTTTAAAGCCTTCTCACACTTGGACTCATCTGACTTCTAGTCGAAGAACTGACATATTAGCAGGACTTACACTCCACACGTACGTGATCTGTACTACTCTGGAGGCGTTAACAAGCCAACAAAGGTTAAATGGCCAGCTGAGGCAGGTGAGGGCACGTCTTAATTCATACCGTGGTCTGGGGTCTGTGCTCTTTGGTGATTGTCTTTCCCCTTTCGGTGGAATACCGAAATGTAAAATCTACTTTTGTCAGCAGGCACTGATGCATTCAGAGATTCAGAAAAAAAAGCATAATCCGTGTTATGTTGTTAGGTCAATGTAGTGATCGTACAACAGTGCCTGGAGGCCATCTCACCCCCTGGAAGGTCATCTCACCCCCAAGTCTGGGTTCGCGACAGTTGATGGGATTGAATGGGGTCAAATGCTGAGGTTACTGGGACAAACACGGAATCAAAAGTCAAGCTGTCGTCTTTTGTCTGCGCCTTACTTTGACCTTTAGCTACACTTGGACTGGGGGCGAAACCGTAAGAAAAAACATGAAATCGTCTCGATCTGACAGACCTATTATTTTACAAACATTTAATAAATGGTTTTCCGCACATAATTCAGTATTCAGATATACCGATGTATTTTTCAGTCATGATGAACATTTAGGCTTCCATAGATTCAAGCTAGCATATAGCTAGATCTAGATTTTGATGTCAGAGAATTTAGATAGTGTACATACATACTGTGTAACTACATGTAAATTCAGAGAAGCTGGAAATGCCCGTAGCTGAAGCAGATTCTAACTAGATTAAAACCGCTCATTTATGTTCTGTTGAATGCTAAATAGGCTGACTAAGAGAAAACTCGGACAATACTTTAAGCAATCTGTATGCTAACTTGCGTGCTAGCTAACGTCTCATACAGTCACAAACAACATCTGTTAGATTACGTACCGTTAAATCATTGGCTAATGTTGATGTAATGGGGTCATCAACAGCAACATTAGCACCTTTAGTCACTGCACACAGCCAGTACTGGCTGGCTCAGCATACAAACCTATCCAGTGTCACACACACACACACACACACACACACACCAAGGCCGCCACCATCTCCCTTGGCCATTCTTCTGCTCCACTGAGTACAAAGTCACTCGTACCCCTCTTGTTCTCTGCTCAAGCAGAATCATTGGCAGTGACAAACCTCATTATCATGTTCCTCAATGAGCGCTCCACCTTTAGCTGCATGTTGTAGCCGGAGGGGGGGCTCTTCTCCTGAGTGGCATCTATGTGCTGACCCATGTTTACATGCGCTCAGTTTGACTGTCCACTCCGATGAATCACGCACGCCCAGGTCACTTCTCGTCCTCTCTGCTTTTAGACTGTTACGCATTAGCCGGGAGTCTTTGAAGAGGAAAGGGCTGACATCATGCAGCCTTTTCATCAGATGTTAGTGAATATGTGCTGACTATCGGCATGACCGATGTGAGATACACAGTTCTTTCTCTTTCAAGTGCAGAAAAATGAAAGATGTGCTGCTTGGTGGCTGATTTGAGAGTTTTGGTGGAGATTAATCCACCAAAAAAAATCAAAATATATTCCTATTCTTCACCCAGAGGCAATAACCGTGTGCAAACCCTGATCTAGAGCACTTCAGTATCATGTCCCACATGTATTAGTGTTTTTGCTGAAAGAAAATTACAGTTAATTTATATTTTAAGCCCCCTAATATGCATGAAATATTAATCTATGGACTATTAAAGAACCACTGTCTCAGTCAGTTGGGGGCTGTTCATTATGACAGAGTGACGCTGAGTGAAATCCTGCCGCAGACTCTTTTAAGTATTAACTCCTTGGGTGAATTAATGAGCAAGAGTAGGTCCCTGGGCATGTGTGTTTTGTACAATAAAAACTGTTAGTTTATTGATATCTGAATGCTCTGCCCCCATAGTAATTCAGGAAATATTGTGTGGGTGTGTCTAAACTTCAAACATTGCGTGCCCTCTCCTTTGTATTCATTCCACTGATTTGGGCTTTTTGGAATTTCATCAGTAATATGGCTTCTGTTGAGAAGCATGTGGTGACTTTGACCTTTCCTAACCTTGGCAAAATGATGCTACGGCCAACTGTGAGGCCGGCTGTCTGGCTCTCACTGCGACCTATTCTTGAAGTAACAAGCCCGGAAATGATAACACACATTATTTTTCCAATGCGGCATATCTAAAAATAAAGGCTGATGCAGTTGGTGATACCAAATGAAACCAACTGTTATATAATCCATTCACATGTCCGCATACTGCTCCGACGTACACCCAGTCGGAGAGCCTTGTTTGTGCTGCTGAATGTGGTTCTGTTCATCCCAATCAAGAGGAGCAGATGTGCCTGCCGTCATCGATGGGAACTCCTGCAGGGCGATCTGGGATCATGTGTCCACTCTGTTGTCGAGTAGTAGAGGTGTGCGACACTTTTGTGACAGGTGGATTGCCAGGTGTCCCAGTGGGTGTCCACCCTTTGATGTACACAGGCTGAGACGTCACATGTATTTCAAGAGAGTACTGAGCACCAAGGCAGCTCTAAATGGGCCCAATAGGTCAGCAGTGAGTGGCACAGGTTAACATGCACAAACAAGGTACAGGAAAGTACATGAATGGGAAATATTTTTCCTTAGTTCCTGAAAAGTAGCGACCTTTCTGGGAGGCAGACAACTGACAAATGAGCATTCAAAATAGAGAAGTTTGATAACTCATGAAATTGTATTTGTGTGTGTGTGTGTGTTGAATGTGTCTTATGCTTGTTCTAAAAGGCTTTGCTTGAGTGAGCTCAGGGCTTACAGGTGTAGCAGCTTCTATGCAGCTAAACACACACACACACACACACACACAGACACACACACCGTCCACGGGCAGACACGGCGTTGCGCAGGCATGAATTACCATCTTGATGAAACGTGCAGCAGCGGCGTTGTTGTTGTTCTGTCTAATGCAGAGGTCACCTTCAACAGGACATTGAGTCGACGCTCAGCATCGTGCTCTTTACATTTGTGATGCCACAAATGTATGTCTTATTCCCTGTAAATGCTTTTTTTTTTTTTTTTTTGGGCAACAAAAATTCGCTGACCGTCAAGGGCAGAGATGTTTTGAGGTTATTTGTTGTTGTTTCTTCAGAGAGAACTCAGTGGCTGAATAAGCAACGTGTGCCAGGCAGATGTGCTCGTGATGCTTTTTGAGGCATTTCTTTTCTACAACATTTAAAAATGCTTAGTCACCCATTGACAGAAACTGGCTGTAAGTGTCCAGTATTAAGTATCACTGGCCTTTTTGTGCATTGTCCAATATTTGGTGCAGATTAAATATTGATTTCTGTATATTTTGAAACACACTGCAAATTGTTCCCTTGAGTTGGATTATATGGGGCGTTACTGGGGACCACTCATCATTTTCCCGATGCCTCCAATTTGACTCCAGCGGTGAGATTATACAACACTTGGCTTTTGTTCCTTCCCGACATTCGAGATGAGTATTCAGCTTTTTGTCAAGCAACTTGTCTCAAGCAGTGATAAAATCCAACTAAACTTACTTTTGCTGTGAAGCAATCAAGGACTGGGGGAAAATAGACAATATCCAAGACAGTATCTCGTGATGGTTTCCCACCATGCTTATCCAAATAGTCTGGCTGCTTATCAAACTGGAGCAGTTTATTTAAATTGGGAATGAAGTCCCTTTTGGTCAGAGCGAGATTAATATTGATTTAATCTGAAATACTTAACTACGGCAGAAGGAGACAGTAGAAGGACCTTGAATTCTGAAACCATTGTCTGTTGTACAATGTCTTCTTTGGGTGTCTCTTTTCTGCGTATAGACAAGGCGTTTTCAGACTGTTAAATATGTTCTTCACGGGATCGAGTACATTCCGCTCGCTGCTGCGCTTTGTGCTTCTCATCTGACATTGAAAGTTTGGACGGACCCCCAGCGTTAATAACACTCGCCAGCATCTGCTCCAATGACGCTGTTTCTGTCAGTTTCAATCCAATTTTTATTTAATAGTCTGTTCTGTCACTATTCACAAGGTTACAACTTGAGTGTGTGCATCGCTCCGTATTAGGTACCATACCAGGCATCCGCTGTAACCCCACCCAACTCAGCTGTCTTAAAGTTTAAAAAAAAAAGAAATAAAAACTTCACAGATTTCAAATCAACAAGTAAAATCATTTAGCTGACATGAAGTTAATGTGTGAATAAATACACAATTTTCAAAGCTGTGATATTCCACAAATTAATAAGCTGCTGCTTTCATCTTCACTATTAGACGGCCGTGATTACAATAGATGTTGCATATAATCATTTCTCCTGGGTGAGGAATTTTACTGATTGTGAAAAATGAGAATCGGTTACGGCTGTAGAACAGCAGCTTGTCTGTAGCTCATTAAAAACTCTCTCCTTGTGCCAGTAGTAATTAGAAAAGGATTTACTGCGAACCGTCAGAGTGAAATGAGGCAAAACTCGTCAGGATCAAGTGTCAGTTACCTGTTTGAAAGACGACCGAAGATCCCTTCAGCTTCAGGTAGTTTCCGTCCTTTCTTTGTTGTTTTCGTTTTTGTTTTTTTGGGGCAGATGTCGTGAGCAGTGGGATGACGTAGCAGCTACTTTCATCTGAGCACCAGGTAGTGAACTCCAGTTGAGTGCACTACAAGCCGATGCTGGCCTCGTTGTTGTTCATTTATCCTCCTACCACACACAGGAGCAGCCTTTGAGCCTCTGCAGATGCTGGTGAGGGCTCAGAAATCAATGCTTTCAAGCAGGGATGAGAGGGAGTTGGTTTTGGATAACTCAGGGTGTCTTTGTCTGCATTATTCATTAGACAGGAGAGGCACAGTCACAATCGCTGCCACTGCAGAAGTGTGCCGGAGACAAAGGCTACGTAGGCTTCACCATCACTCCGTAAATCTCCGAGGGGGGAGTACTGCAGTTCTTTGTGTTTCGCTTTCACCCGCTCGCTGTGTTGGGGGCAGGTAGGATGTTGACGCAAAATAAAACTTTCTCCACATCTCACCCCATCATGGCTTCTCTAAATAAATGGCTTCAGTTTGTTGAGCGTGAGTGTGAATGGTTGTCTGTCTTCACGTGTGATCCATCGTTGACAGCCCCCGACCTTTGACAGGAGCAACAGGAAGATAACACACACATTACGTTTGGGCCACCGTGACCTATTCTGCCTATTTGCGCCCAGTGTCAACTTTGACTGGCTCCAGCTAACCCTTGACCCCTCTGAGGACACACACACACACACACACACACACACACACACAGTGAAAACGGCTATGCATAGGGGTTGTGGCTTCAAACCTGGAATATTTCTTTTCCACCAATGCTTTTGTCATGTCCCATCTTTTTCGTGGCTGTTAGGTTGTTTTCAGAAGAGTGATGGGGTTCATGGTACAGATGCACTCAAGAACATTCAGTTGTACTCTCTCCTCATATTGGTTTTGCTTTTTTTTTATTATTTTACCTTCAGTGGCTGGATGAACACATTTTTGTCCTTCCCACATACTGCCAGCATTGTGGGGGTGTAAGGACTTTGGTTCAGGACGATTCATAAAGACATGAAACCGCAAAGAACAGACTGGAGCAACAAAGTTGTGATAATGACTTCATGACATTAAAATGGCAATCATTGATTAATCTTGAAGTAGTCTGGGTTGTAACCTCCTGTCAGAGGGACAACTACTTCTATTTCATGGTTCAAGAACTCGCATTTTCTACGTGAGAAGACAGATTGGCTCAAGGTTAAATGCTTTGGCAAGGCAGTCATTAGTGTGCAGCAAGTGAAGACTAGTGGTACAGAAAAAAAAACTGGACTCCGTGATTTTCTGGGAGATATCTCCCACTCAGACAATTTGCCCCGTGGTGTCAGGAGTCAACATCAAAGTCCATGTGTTTATCATTTCGAGCTAACACAAATTCAGTCTCCTTGTATATTATTGTTTTGCATCAGACATGTGCCGTGACGGACAAAACGCGATCGGTGTCAGGTGCCCGCTGTTAAAATGTAACGTAGGAGGTTAATCTACACGTTATGTCACAGAGCATTATATATCCACTGAACCTCCAAAAAGACTATTAGGATATACAGTACTGCAGCTAATCATCTGTAGCCATGAGACACATCACCTTAGAGGAAAAGAACGTATTCTGGTGTCCACAAATCTGGATCTGCATTGCTTCCAGGATTGTGTATACGGGACTGAAACCACAATGTGGAAACCACGTCCAGTGGAGCAGACAATATAGGAGATAAATGAAAGATTTGGGACGTACAATGGAGCAGGGGGACTAGTTTTTAGCAAGAACTGGTGCAAACGTACAGTACACAAGAGAAGTGACATCACTGGAAACTAGGACTCACACAACGGAATGGATGTATTGACTGTCTCTGTTGTGAATATAACAGCTTGTTGTCGGACCCCTGTGGAGAACACTTGTGGGATATTTAAGGAACTGATTTGCAAGGGGGGGCACAACTATCTTTAACACTGTATGAACCCAAACACGCGCTGCATCCAGTTGTAACCATGGGTAGGAAGTACAGTCACGGATACTGACAATAAGAATGGACAAACACTGTGACAAAGGCTCCATGTCAGCTGAAGGACAAACAGCACAAACAAGATGAAGAACCTCTCTGGACTCATGTTGCACTGCTGATAAGTCTGAACGCCATCTCCAGAGAGTATTTAATATCCTCATCTTTTGCACGGTGTTCCTCACCATTACCTGTGAACAGCTCAGTTATTCCGCCAGGATCCTATTTCTCGAACTAGACGGTCTGCCCTCTAAAGTTCTACGGACCCTTCTTCATCCGTTGCTCACCGAGTGGACTAAAGCTGGACTTCCTGACAAACGTAAGGCAGCAACCTGTCAGACTGCAAGCAAACATGTACCGCAGGGACTGTGTACTGCTTCCTCGTCCTGACTCGTCCATCAACCTTCATATGGTTCTGAACAACTTGTCATGTTGGCTTCATCTGTGGAAACAGGCTCTAGCTGAGCGGACGGACGGACACTCATACAGCTCCGTGGAATACTTGAAGTCAAAGACGCCTAAGACAGTGAATTGGAAATGGTTTAAATGTCAGATTGCATGTGATTCTACTGTACAACTGTAAATAAACAGATACATACAGGTGAATTCTGATTTCGCTGAAAAGGTTTTGTGAAACAACACAGACTCGGATGCAGATGTAGCTTGACGAAACAGACTAAGCTGTTTGTGATGAAGGACAGTCTTCTTTTATTTAAGGTCACTCTTCTGAGAAGCACCCCGTCCGGGTGACGCCTCAGCAGAGGCCGACTCGCTCGCTCTCACAGAGGCGTCCCTGCATCATGCATGTCGGTCTGACTGGTGGCAGCGCTGACAACTTGCTCATTTAACGCTTCAGGACAAATGTAATTCTTGTATTTAAATGGCGTCTTCCAAACAGCGCTGAGAAGCTCCTTGTCACATACAGCTGCAGCCTGTGCCACCCCGGAGGGAACGAAAGCAAATATGCAAAACTGCATGAGGTGAAATTCAGTTAGTTTTTCGTTGGAGGATCCCAGCACAGTAAAATGATAATACATTACATTTACAATTTCCCCTCAGCTTGAGCTTTAAAGAATTAATGTTATAATCAAGCTTAGTTGTAGATATTTGTATTTAGCGTAGCTATACTACTACATGTTCCTTGGAGCTTTGCTGTGCCATTATTAGCAGAGAACATGGGTGGCAGAGGAATACGAAACTCATTCGGTAGGTTAATCCAAATGTGCCTTTTTTTTTTTTTTCTCCCCCGTCTACGGCTCAGCGGGACATTCATTAATTTCTTCTGTAATTATCGCTCTCCCATTGGCTCAAACACAAGTTGATTCTTTTAAATCCCACTCAACATTATGAGTGGATTATGGGCCAGAGGAATGGCGCATAGAACACGTTCTGACTGTCGAAACGTTAGGAGCCGTGAGCCCAGTTTTGTTCAGCTGCATTGACGTGTTTCTGTACTTCAAACACCGTTTTCTCATTTATCTAAACACTTAATGTTAATTTGCACAAGGACACACATAAGCTCTTTGCAACTGGCATAAACGCATGCTTGGTGTGTGTCATGATCGTCACCAAGATCCCAAAGTGCCTTAATTCATCACAAACACAAACGCTGTCAAAAGAAACATGCACAAGCAGACAGAGTACAAATGAACAAAATACGTACTTTGGAGTCTTCATTTATCCTGAACTTCTCACCCTTCTCACCCATTAAATAAAGATGCTCTCTTTCTCTCTCTCTCTCTCTCTCCATTTCCGTCTTATATCAACACTCAGGCCTTGTGTGAGCGGGCTCTCAGATGATTGTTTTTATCATCATTGCAGCAGGAGTGAAGTGATAGATTTGTCTTTGCAGCCTCATTTCATTTGCAAGAAGGGCCGAAAGATTAGAAGGCAACTGGCAAGTGATTCATTTGCGACAGTGCAGTGGACAACGGAAAGGCAAGTTCACAGTTCCACCTTTAATTTTACCCCCCCCCCCCCAAAAAAAAGGTTTTATTATTATCAACAGAACACACAAACACAAACACACAAACCTTTGTGATAAACTGTTTCACTATAAAGTCAGTGTGTTTAAGTTAATGCTACAGTACAGTTTAAGTTGGGGGGGTCATTACACAGGGCAGGTTTAGTGAAACCACAGAGTTTTCCTTAAAATCTGGGGGGAAGAAGGAGGGGGAGGGGGGGGATTATTCATTGATTTTAAATTCAGGATGAACAAACTCAGGGTTTGACTGAACCTCCTTTCTGGAACAGACCACAGGTTAGGTCATAAACAGAGGACGTGACATCATCATCATCATCATCATCATCATCAAAACTCAGCATAAAACAGCTGTAATGTCACCCTAAACTACACATCGTGAAATCATCTTAAATATACAAGTAAATAAAAACCACTCATTTTGAAAACGCCATTAAAAAAACTACTGTCTGATGAGATCATGTATGTCATCATGTATGATCTCTGGTGCCGTGCGTGTGTGTATGATAAGATCTGGCGCGCGCACACACACACACACACACACACACACACACACACACACACACACACACACACAGTCGTGAAAGCCTCTCCGGTGTCCCATGTGCCACCGCGGTGCGCGCAGGCACCGTCAGTCCTCGTTTGCACGCGCCGGACGAGGTGATTTCGGCTGTAGCTCGACGTCAGGCGGACGTGGACGACCCCGCTGGTGAATTGTAAAATGTTGCCACCCCGGACCTGCTGCTGAGGAGCGGCCACAGCGGTCGGGTCGGACCGCCTGTGAATGAGCCCGGGCGCTTGGATGAGGAGCGCGGACGTGGTTGCGTCCAGGAAGTCGAGGCAGAACCTCGGAGAGTTCCAGCAGCTATGGACCAGGGTGTGTAGGCAGAACTAGGTCCGCCGCCTCCTGAACATCTTGTGTCTGTACGAGAGTGAAATCTGCGCGTAGAAGAACTTCACTCAGCTGGGCGAGAGGCTGCGGAGATGCGCGGAGTAACATGGATATCCGAGAAGGGCTAAACCAGCGACACCACGGGGGACCTGCTCAGGTACAAGCGCTGCTTGTCTCCATTCATCTCACATTGTCGCTCATATACACAAAGTTCCACTTCTCCAAGAACTATGTTCCATATACTCAGTGAAAGACATCAGCTGCCATGTTGTGTGTGTGTGTGTGTGTGTGTGTGTGTGTGTGTGTGTGTGTGTGTGTTAAATTGTTATTCCCATCAGGCGCCGCTAGGATTC
>CAAKHB010007859.1:257048-277314 GCA_901007665.1 Aeoliscus strigatus
GGGGGGGGGGGGGGGGGGGCTGCTCTGAATGTTATGATCATTTCAGTCAGTGAAAGAGACATGAACAATCTATTTTTTTTTAAGATAATAAACTCTTCCCGGGGCGTTTTTGTCTCTCTGCTGTTGTGAGCTCTAGGTTTTGTTTCAAGTTGACATTGTGCCATCTGGATGACAACCCCCCCCGACAGAACTGTTTCTCCCACAAGCCACCGTAAGGCTTGATTACAGCACTAAACATGTGTTTTGGTTTGTACTTTCTCCTATTACATTTTGAATGCGTACCATTTCAGGGAAACTCCACAGCGACATTTGTTTGTGGTCACACACTTCTCTCTATGCGTCCCGGAACGAGAACAAGATGTTGACAGGGTCTTTGAATTGGAGCCGAAGGAAAATCGTGAGATTTTGGATGTTTACAAGCAGGCATTGTCCTTTCTTCAGCCTATGAGCAGAGGCAGGAGAACGATCCCCAGAGATCTGTCATGTTTTACAAACTACGTTAATATGTGTTTTTACGTTTGTGGCCGTCACATAGATCGTCGTGGCACAAAATGCAGGTTAAACAGCAGCAAAAAAAAAAAGGACACATACATATGTAGACAACTGCACTAACTCACCAACAACAAATTAAATGCGTCCACACCGACAGTGTTTCACGTTAAAACTAATACATGTGCGGATGCCCTGAATTATTTTGTGTTCTTACAAACATGGAAGTACATTAACTTCTGCAATCCAAACATGCAGTGAGTGCTTTAAGGTCGTAGTTTGTCCACATTAGTGAGGCAGCGTGGTGCTCAGCCACGAGACTTTGTTTGTAAGAACATCTTCCATTACCTTCCAGTAGACTTCAGTCCATCATGGACTTCAGTTGGCGTCCTATGATAACCGTTGACTCCCCTCTCAGACAAAGTCCCAAATATGTGTATTTAAGGAAGTATTAATTGGCGTGCTCTTAAATCCTAATGGGTCCTTAATTAGTGCCTCAGTCAACCGTCTGTGCCTAAAGGGACGCTCAGCCAGCGCTTGAATCAAGACAAATACACAGTGTGCCCGCCGCAGGTGTCTCATTAGAGTGATTCAAATCTAGGCCATTTGTGATACAACTAGGTTATTTCCAATACAAATAAACAAGCTGCGATCGTTTATCGATTCACTCACACGTACAACGGGTTCCACCTAGGATTGCTTAAAGGCTAAAACCGATGATCAATAACATTTCATAAACAATATGTGTCCATAAGTCGATATTTCTTGCTATAATGATTTGCGTATTATTACATATCATTGGCTGGGAGAACCATTCGACATATTCCGGCGCTCTTGTCACCGGGGAAATAAGAGATGAGCGCTTTCGTGGGAGCGCCCCTGTCTGGAGCAGGGACGAGGCTGGCATGTGTTATGTCAGGCCTGCGGCTTGTGTGCTTACATCAAAACACTATTAGTCTCTTTGTCTTCTGCCACTATTTGAGGTAGAATCTTGGCGAGGAGGATATGCTGGCACTTTCTTGACTCCCGTGGTGTGCCATTTGCGAGGGAGGAGGGAGGAAAAAAAAATGAGCTGGGACACAAAAACTCTCAGTTCAAGAAAGTTTGGAGCGTTTCTTGGGCACACATCTTCAAGAGCAATGTTGGCTGTTTAGTAGTTGGTGCTGAATGTAACAGTCAAACTGAAAATACTTTTGAAAGGGACTTGTAAAGACAGGTGGAACCAACATTTACAACTACAAAAAAAAGTACTGCCAAGCATCCAAGGGTGGTACTCATGTCTATGCAGGGGGGGGCCAGGCTGCGATGTGAAACTTTTTCTACTTTTCTACTGAAAATACTTTTATTTAAAGCAACTATTTTTCCGTTCATTATGCAACTGTGCTTTTCAGCAACCGGTTTTATCAGGTGACATTTATTTGTCCCAGAGCACAACGTAGTTAACAACCCACTTAGTGTTGGATTCGCTGACATTTGTTCTTCTGTGTGGAAGAAATCTGGAGAAAAAAGAGGTGTATGTGTGGCCCAGACAGAGTACAGACCTTCTCAGGTCATTCCACAGACATTTGAAGTGTTTCACTGGATGCTTTCATTCACCGTGTGTGTGTTTCTCTCTCTCTCTCTCCTCCGTCTCTACTTTTCCATACTCACTCAAAGTTGCTGTTGCTTGTGCGGTAGAAACCAGGTAAGTTCACCAGAGTCCACAGCCCACCAGACATGACATCGAATCAAGGGTAAACGTTCAGTTCAGACAGGCCGCCCAGCCACAGTAGCCATCAGCTACTTTCGAGGCTTGGATGACTAAAAAAAAGTCTTGAGCCAAGTGTGTCCTTGCTACTCAAGATTAAAAAAAAAATAGCCTTTGTTCTGGCCGAGAGGGGTTGTGACTGAACTTGACATTTAGCAAGGTCCAAGCTAGTTCCTTGACAAAGAATCTGTGTTATTCCTGGGCGTATGGGACTTTTTCAATGGAAATTCCAGGTAAAAGTAAAGTGCCTCGTTGGAGTAAAACACTATCATTTTGTTTGACGTTAATATTATTACCTCAGCTGTTCCTCCACGCTGGTAGATATTTGATTCATGCGCAACATATCCAGGATCAGGAGGAAATTTCCAATTCAGCACTACTACCATTCGTCTCAGCCACCAGCAGAAAATGAATTTTAAATAACTGGAGGCACTCCGAGACGTGAGCTGAGGCTGACATGCAGGAACATACTGATTGAGCTGGTGTCTGCAGATCAAGTGAAGTCACAGCTCAGGTGATTAAAGATGCAGCATTGTATGCCATTTCTCCTAGTCCTTGGCTCGTTCCTGTGGAGAGTGGGAGTCTGGTCTCATTCATGATTCAGCACTCGAGGGTGTGTGTGTGTGTGAGAAAGAGAGGGAGAGAGAAAACGTGTGGGGGAGCTCATGCATTTTAGCGTGAACTTCATCTTCATCTGGACTCTTCAACTAAAGAGACCAGGAGCACCCTTCTATTAATACACTTTTGAGCCCTGAAAAATTGATAGCAGCAGAGAGATCGTTGTAGTGGAGAGGGTCGAATCAGCTGCCATCACTGTCAGCGTCTGTGGCTCTCTGAGCTACAATCTGTGGTTTATCAACTCCAGCTGGTGCTGTCAGAGGGGAGGAGGAAAAGAAGTGTCACTCTGACAGCACTGAAATTTGGATGAGTTCTTTGTCTCGGCAAATCTGACATTTCGCTCAAAGCAGACGAATTTTCTGCGGAGTCAAAGAAAAGGAGGCAAAGGGCTGAGCAGCAAGTCGGAGTGTATATTCACACCTTTTTAGTATAAATCTGTATTATATTTTTTTTCTGGAGCAGAAAAATGTACAGAACGCAGTGATTAATGTCCCTGAGCGTCCCCTCGTGATGCACATGTACTGTCCTTCCGATGTACTCCGTACAATAAGCACAGACAAATTCATGCCGTTAATCGCACACTCGCACAAATATAAAAGTAACAAAATGGAATAAGTTCCAATCATGCAATCATCAGTTTTCCAAAGATGAAGTCACTGTACTAGCGGTCAGAGGAACGGATCCCGACCCGTCTGTCTGACACGGTACACGCTGCAGCCGGCTGCTGAATTGCTAATTGTTTGGTCTATTAAATGTCAGAGGATCATGACAAATGCACCACACATACAGTATTTCCTGAAGGGCAGGCAGCCAGAGGTGAAATCATTCTCCGAATTGTTTTGTGTGATTAACATACAAAACCTACAGATACTGAAATCACTGAACACTCTCCAGTATTATTATTATTTTTGACTCATAATTAATTATCACATTACCTCATTGACTCATTTACTAGGAACCTGGTTCATTCATCGTCATACCTTTATACAACAGGCTCTTGTCAGTTATTATGTCAACAACATGTCTACACTCTTCCTTCAAACTGGAACTGCCACTGTAGTTGCACAGAAGGAACATTTCAAAGGGATAATGTGGTTTAACTATTAGGGAAATGGATGATGTATGTTATCTGCCATTTATGTTGAACGTTTGCATAAGAGGTGAAGTCAAATTGTGCCTGAATGCTGTTGATTTTGTACAAATTGGGTCAGGAAGTGTGTTGGCTGTGTGACTGCCATCCCAGCATCAATTATATTCAATATTTCAACCACTGGCACTTTGCAGCAACATCAGAGCAAGTGGGACACGATGAGTACATTTTGAAGGTTTTTCCCATCATTAACATGCATCCCATGCAGCAAACAAATGAGAGAATCAATTTGAGATGAAAGTAAGACATTGGTCTTGGTCACTGCCACTTAAGGTCACCGGGATAATTAATTTACCCTGTAGAGGAAGTCTACTTGGGCCGTGGACACTCCAGACTCCCCTAGCCATCATCTTTCTGCTGCGCTGCTTTGGATCAAAAGGCTTCTTTTATCCCCACAACTAACCCCCCTGTCTGCTGTCTGATGTCTGAGGGCTTGCTGAGTAAGAGAGATCAAGAGATTGCTGTTCGAGGCTAACAGATGTATGCTTTTATGAATGCCACGTCTCAGTAGTTTTAATAGTCGGCTTGTGTTTACTAATGGTGCTTTCGGAGCCACATGAAACCGTTCAGCTTTTTGAAGTTGTGCAAACAATTCTTTCACCATCAGTTGTCGCCAGCGAATCATTGTTAGAAGTTGTGTGCGACGTGTAGTTTGAGATTTTATTCAGATATCAGTTGAAAATTGTGACTCAGTCCAAATTTAACGTGGTCACATCAGGAACATGTGCAAAGAGTGTGCGTGTGGTACGGGGGTGATCCAAGAGTGCGCAACATGACTGTCTGCCTCAGATGAACTTTCACCACGCGGTGGCACCATAGCGTGTGCCAGAAAGTGACGTAGTTGTGAATTAACATGAACATTTTACATTTCAAATATCGGAGGCGTTCGGCTTTTGTTTTTGTTTTTGTCTTTTTTATTTTTATGGACCGTTAGATTAAAATAATATCCCATCTGTGAGACTCTTTTGTGGACATTCCTGTTTTTTCTGATCTTGTTTGGCACGTGATGAGTTTTCCTTGGACTTTTAGCAAGAGCACATACACCTTTTCTTCTATTTTGTGACATTTAAAATATCACGCGTACTGCCAGTTGATTAATTTTAAGCAGTTTATCTGTTTTCTACACACTCTGCAAACGACGGTGACTCCAGTCGAGGATCAGTCATTCATTGTTGTTTTTGTTTTTTAAGGAAGGCTCACAATATTTGGGTACAAGTTTTGTTGAACTCCCATGCTTTCTATGTCAAAAAAAATGCCGACTAATTTATTCAGTGAATCTCTCACAATTATTCCCTGAAAGGAGGTGCACTCCAAAAATATCCAGGAGCACAAAAGTGGATTTGAAGTCTCTCTGTTTTATTATTAAAAGCCAACATTTACTCATGACATTTGCATCCTAATAACCGCAAGATAAGTTGGAACTGAGATGACACTCTAAACCCAATCTCCATAATGAGATTTATGGGGTAAAGTGTTGCCGTTAATGGCTTAGTACACCAAGAAGGGAGAGAAGTGTAGGCGAATGTGTCAGGAACGCGGCTGATATATTCACATAAGAATCAGTATGCTCCGTTATGCTTCTCAGTGGCGCAAAGATAAGAGGCGTAAAGATAACTGAGAAAATATGAAAGTGTAATATTTCAGTTTTCCCTGTTTTTTGACACTTGGCTCTTGATAGACTTCACTCAATGCGAATGCGATTTTCTTTTCCACAAATATTTCAGTGTGATGATTGTGTGCTGTCAGACAGAACGACGCCATCACTCCGTTCAATGCGCCAGAGGAGCTAATGGCGAAATTACTCTTTGTAGTCACACTCCGCAATCAACAATCACAAGCAAACATTTATCAATAACAACCATTGGCATCAGTCGGTTTGAGGTGCTGATTTATTCATTCATGGCGACAGAGAGAATACACTACATCATCATCTGATGTACTTTGAGTCTAATCTGGGACAAATTACACTTAAATCCTGCAGAAGAGTATTTCAGGGGGGCTGACGATGGTGTTGCGCTCCGTACTGTCAGCTCTTTCTGTCAAAAAAAATAAAGAGAAAAAAACCCATCATCTCTCCAGCGCAGATGATTTCGAGCGAGCAGCCACCACAGTGGTTTATTACATGTCAGACAACCCACCTGCTTTTTGTTTTTGTCCCGTCACGTTTCCGCACAAGCAAGAAATCTCTCTTTTCCTCATTGGAGGAAATGATCCTCATTATTCACCGTTGAATGCACCGACGCAAACAAGCAACAGCTTTTGTAAGGTCTTAGTTTAATTGCAGGTTAGCTGAATGCTGCGTGCCACTGATCTGGTATCAGGTATGATCAGTCGTTCATTGGCCGTCTTCTTTTGTATCGTACCTGGCAGGCAGAGTTGGACAATGGCGACCAGAGGTTCTGAGGAACTAATTGCCTCTCTCTCTCCTTTCACATTTGACAGAAGAAGTGCTGGGAAGGACAGAATTGGAACTCTACACACCTGTGATTGGATGTGAGCGTGTATTGACCGGAGACCATTGAAATGGAGTTGCTATGGAAACTTACATATCTCCTGTCATTGGTGGAGTGTCTGGCAGGTAAGCCCCCCTAACGTACACATTTTGTATTGTTAGATGTGATTCACGTACGCTACTGTTCAAAAGTTTGGGGTCACTTAGAAATGTTCTCCTTTTTGAAAGAAAAGCTTTTTTTTTTTTTTTCCCAATGAAGACAACGTTAAATGAATCAGACTCGTCTAGACTTGTGGTAAATGACTAAATGACTAAGCTGTGAACATCTGATTTTAATGGAATATCTACCTCCACCTACAGAGGCCTTTTCCACCAACCATCACTCCTGTGTTCTAATGCTACATTTTGTCAGCTAATCATGTTAAAAGGTGAATGGTGACTAGAAAACCTGTGTCATTATGTTTGCACACATGAAAACTGTTGATTAGAGAAGCTACAAAACTGGCATATGTTAGTTATGTAAAGCTGCTTGACATACTGTACAGGTGGACCTTGAAAGTACAGTGAGAAAGTTTTATCTCCTAAATGTGGTGAGCTGAAGAACATGTCATCACATGTATTGGTATCTTATTTACAGCACACATAGACCTCAGACTCTGTTGTTGTATGTTGCCATCCAGCTGAGAAGGTCTGTTTAACTTGTTGTTAACTGTTGACAACACTGAGCGCGCCTGCTCAATCTCTTGGTTGGTGCTGTGTGAACGCTGACCTGAGGAGGAACATTTCCTGCACACCAAATGTTTTACGTCTTTTTTTTTTTTTTTTTTTGGCGGATCAAGGCAGCAAATCAGCATCTCTTCAGCAGTAATCTGATTTTCCAGGCGGTCAGTCCAGTCGGAGAGTGATGTTTCCATCGCTGAGAGGAGACGGATTCCTGTTGGCTAGCAGTTTGTACAGTCATTCATTTTAAAGTGCACCTCAGTTGTTACCCTAATTGAGATCGCACTTTCAGAACAGAGATCCTGTCATTGATCTTGCTTTTAATGAAACACCTAATTTGCCTCCTTTACAAAATGTTCGGGGTCAAATGTGAGCTCTCTTTATAATGTCAGTCTGGAGATGAGAGTGAGATGAATAAGGGTTGTCTCGAATGAGCGCTGTATCTGGAGGAATGAATAATTTTTCATGTTGCTTCGCGCCACATCGGCAGCCCCCTCCTTCACAGTTGGGACCAAAAATAATTAGTGTGCGTGCGTGTGTGTGTGTGTGTGTGTGTGTGTGTCGGTCACTGTGTGTATTTGTTTGTGCATGCGCCCTGTTTTCAAAAGCACTCAGCACCTAAATTTGCCTACATGGCAATTAGCACCACTTATCACTAAACCCAGTACACATCAGAGGATGTCTAATGAAGCTCTCCTTAGGGAACTGTGATTCACCGGGGGATTAAAATCTACACCAAGACTCTGGATCACATGTTCTGTTTTCAGGGACTCTGCTACATACACAGGAGAATGTCATCAGTGGAAATCCTGCCACACATTTTTTTTTTTTTTTTTGATCTTAGACAAACTGCTGCGAGGAGGTAATTCAACGTGGCAATCTGTTCCCAGTCAATAAATTTACTCTGGCAATCATGATGTGCAGATTATTTAGTAGTTTAAATCCATTCACCGTTTCTCTATTCAACGCAAATTACTGCTCAACAATGGAACAAAAAAAAAAAAAACCCCTCCTCTTGCAAAGCCCTTGCCTCACACTCTCAGCTGGTAACAGAATAACTAAACATTAATATTCAGGCTGGTGTTACATTATACGGGCTGCTCGCAAAGCGAGCATGGCGCAATATAACGATAGGCCCTGAAAGCCTCTGTGTTCTAAGAAAGACATGATCCGCCTTTCAGTATTCAGGAGCACACTGCCGGGGAGTGAAAACAGTGTGATGGTGTTAGATGTGTGCTTCCAGGTGTACGCTCGACATCGGCTGAGCGGGAGAGCAGAGGGCCAAGGGGAAGTCATTCCCATAGCGGGTTCATCGGGAGTTAACCAGCTCTCCTCCTGTTCTGCCCGGGGGTCTGCAGCTTGAGGCAGGGGCGTGCACTGGGCTGTGTTCGTGTGAATGAGGGACTGGGGGGGGGGGGGGGTTTGACCCACACACAGGGCTAACCTTTGCACAGCCAGACACTTCCTCCACTGGATCACGTCTTTTAATTTCACCCCAGCGATGGTATGATTTTCTTTGGTTCAAAAAAAAAACAAAAAACACAGAGGGTTATGGGTTATGGGTTATTTAAAAAAGAAAACGAGCAGAGCCCTCGGAGAGTGCAAACCTCTGACAACCAGCTCATTTCCACCCAATATTATTGTCCTACATTCATTTATCTACTCTGATAAATTCACTGATTATCAAAACATACCTCTGTCACCAATGGTCAAGTAGTTATTAAAAAAAAAAATCATCAGACACCTTGTTATACAAATCATGACCTTCTTTTTGTTTCAAAAGCAAAACAACTTGGGTGGGCTCCAACCCCCGACCTTTGGGTTAACAGACAGACCCACTTACCACTGCTCCACAGAGACTGTGTGGAGTTAAAGACACAAAGATGCTGACAATGAGGAAGAATCCTTCAACAGATTCCTGGATCCAGATGGTTCTAGAACACCACCGACGTTTAATCATCTGGTCCTGGTCCATTAGCAACATTTCCTGAACATTTCATTCAAATACATTTATAACTTTCTGAGTTATTTCACTTCCAGATAAACCAACTCACAAACATAACCTCTTCGGCGGAGGTAATTATTATCCACGGCAACGGGAGGGAACAAATGAGCTATTTCAGTGTGTTAATTGGCTATATATTCAAACAGCACTGGAACGTGTATGTGCATGGAGATGGTCACTGGGAAAACGAAGCCCAACGGGGGGAATGAAGACCACGCTGTGAATCTTATAGAACGAATTTGCCTGCCAAGAATGTAAATCATTTGATGCCAATTATGCCCCCCACCCAAAAAAAAAAAGAATCCCTCAGTAAGAAGACTAATCTACAAGCATCCACGTAAACGTACCTGGCATGAGAGCAGTGGTAGAAACATCTGTGGTTGGCAACGAAGGGCTGAGAAAATGCAGAGATTGAAACAGCAGTGGGAACAAATACATGTTTTTCTGTCTTGGAATGATGTAGAATTATCTGCTGGGGTGTCCGCAGTTTAGGAATGGTGTTGTACACCAGGTCTTGATGTTGACTTAGATGACTTACAAAACTGTGGTCGTGGAAAAATGTTCCTGGGTGCAGCAGTGGTCGCACAAAGGCTGATTAAAATCTAAATAATGGCGGAGTGACTCACCGGTACCTGCATGTAACAAATTCATTTCCGAGCACAGCAGGTCACTGTAAATAAATGAGTACAAGTCGGTACAATTCCACCATCACCCCTCATTTAGAGGAGGCTCATGTTTTAGTGATGCCAGTGAAGAGCGTCGGCTTCATAACCTCTGAGACTTACTTTTACTCTGCCCTCTGCTCTGTTGTGCGTCCCAGAGAGGACTGCCGTTTCAAATATTGACTTACCTCATTGATTCATCAAAACATGGCCAAAGCCTTTTAGGAATCCTTAAGCAAAGATTTTATTGCATCTTTTGAAGTTCTGTTTATCTGAAAATGTGAAATATTCCCCAGAGCATAATCCTCCCATTGCTGCTTGCATTTTTTGCTTCATCCAAGAATGAAAAAAAAAAACAAAACCCCTAAACATTTTAAATGTAGTTGCATACACATTTTGGCGTATAGACCCTTAATTATTATTATTGTAATTCATACTTATAGTAATAGTAATTTAATACTAATTATATCATAATAATTAATTAACACTGTGATTATGAGCTGCTTTTGGTATTAAGTTTAATATCCAAAAGGATGAATGTAGATTACTGTGTTTGATTATTGTAGCAGCATCAGCGTCTCTCACAATGATCTCAGCGTAACAAGGTGTAGTTATCATCAGCAGATGGTCATCAGAAACACATTTACTTTATTTCAGCATCACAACGTATTACATACCATTGTCAGAAGGAGTACAATTATTTTCTTACAACAGCTTTTCTGTTCTGTTCCCACACGACAATACTGTAAAATTGTTATACATGCTGTTCTTTGTGAATAAGATATGCACACAGATAAGGCTTGAAAACTGGGCTTCCACTGGGAAAGATGCGTCGTTGTTGGGGCGTTGAGCTTCACCTTTTTGTGCAGTATTAGTATTAGTAGTAGTATTATTACCCCTGCCAAAGGGGTTATGTTTTCGCCATTTGTCTGTTAGCAAAATAACTTGAACAATTATGAACTATGCTGATAAAAGGACAAGGAACAGATGATTATATGTTGGGATAGATACTTTATTCACCTCGAAGAGAAATTCACATCGGACATGTCAGTTGTTCAACGGGTGCCATTGTAGTTTTTTTTTCATAGACGTTCTTTTTTCAGATTTTGTCTGTAATGTTATTCTACTCTTTTCATCAATAAAACAAAACTAAAAAAAAAAAAGACTGCAAGACATGATGGATGGAAATATTTCAGTACAGTTTTAAACATTGATGGATGTTTCCATTTTGGAGCCCAACAGAACTGGTAAGTGACAAATAACCTTCTCACCAGACTTGAGAGGGAAAAGGTGGCGATATTTACTACAATTAGATGACAAATGACGTTCTCACAAGCAATATGGTTTCCCAGCCCCTGTAGACAGTCAATGGAAAGAACAACCACCAAACAATGGCTTTAATTTGCTTTCCCACATGAGGAGTTGGACCTAATCAATTCTGTGTTTCCCAAGTGAACCTAGCATTGGATACCCTCAATACAAGGGCTGTTATTGAATTCCACATGCACTCATTTTCATTCATCTCAGTGTGTCACAGCATCTGACCCATGTTCCTCCTTCTACGATGTGTATGTAAATACAGAGACTAAATAGGTCTCCTCTCAGACCACCCCCACCGAGCTGTCTCGGTGTAGTGTTTTTCTTTACACTGGTGCCATCATGGTTAAATATTGATTATTCAAGATTTACTGGTCAGCGTTGCCATATATTTCGAGCGTTTAGATGATATGTGATCAAAGCTGGATCTTCAAAACGGCACAAAGGTTTGGGTAATATTTGTTTTTCCTCTGAATGAGGACCTTAAAGGTGTATCTTATCGGCAAGGACAGAGGGGAAAAATGCTTTAAAAAGCAAGATTGACTTTTTTTTTTTTTATTTGATGCGTAAAACCCTGAGCTGAAACGAATGGATTCGGGACCTCACAAACGACCGATACCTCCCCCGCAGCCGACTCCCCATGTGCCTGTTTATTCATGCTGAGGTAAGCTGGAGGAATTCATTTGCTGTCAGCTAGTATTGAATTCGAGATCTTTTTTTTTTTTTTTTTAATTTCAGCCTCCTAAACAGCTCCCTCTGCCTTCCACTTGTGCTACCAAAATGAGTCTTTGTGTTGTCTGAGAGCCCCCAAAACTGCTGCACATTATCACTATCTGGCAGCAGAAGACAGATATGAGTGAAGGCAACCGACCTTTTCATTGTGGCCTCCATATACATCCTGCTGCATTGTGCCGACAACTTCCAGGTAGGACACTCTGGATGAGTATGCTTCCTTGACAGAGCACTTTTCCAGCACTTTGCTTTCATTGCTCATTTTTAGTCCCCAAAGAATCTCGCGTCATTGTGATTTCTCGCCTCTGCCACAGATGCTGAAATGGTTGAAAGTCGTCGTGTCAGACGTGTTTCCTGTGTTCCAGTACAAATCTATTGCGGTCCATGAAATCTTTTGTTTAAAACCCCACAATGTTTTAACAGGCTGTACAAGATTTGATTCTTACTACATCGTACATTCAGCAATGTTTGGCAATGAAATCATTTCAGAGATTTTGCATCAGGTTGAATGGAGCCCTCGGGCAAAGGCCTAGAGCTCAATGCCTTCTCATTATTTCGACACCCACCACTTACAGTTGTGGTAACTGTTTGCCATAGTGCTGCCAAAGTTACAATACCGAGTACAGTACCTCCATAACGAAAAGACAGAGGTGTATGCAAATACCTGTGTTGATAATATCCCCACTAATTGTTATTATTAGTACATTGTGTGAACTACAGTCGACACAGGGATTTATTCACAGTACAATACACAAAGGTTATACAAAAACCTTCTGGCAGACATGTTGCAGTGCTCGAGGTTGCAGGATGTCAGCTGGACGCAGTCGCTTTTTCAAAATCCAGAGCATTAAATCTTATGTTGTACACACACCATGCATTCATTTTGGCTTAAAAAGTCAACAAGCTCAAAAAAGGAAGCAACTGCTCAGGGAAACAGTTCAGAGTTTTTTTTTTTGTTTTTTTTTTTTTTTAAGAAATGGTGTTAGAATCTCAGCATCTTTAACTCTGCCACCTCCAGCTCTGCCTCCAATAGGCAGAAGACAGGAGGCAGAGCTGGAGGTGGCAGAGTTAAAGATGCTGAGATTCTCTTTAGGAGTGACCAGGATGGACAGGATTAGGAATGAGGTCATCAGAGGGACAACACAGACAGGAAGGTTAGGAGAAAAAGCTAGAGAGGCTAGATTGAGATGGTTTGGACATGTGCAGAGGAGGGACAGTGGATACATTGGTAGGAGAATGTTAGAGATGGAGGTAGGAGACAGAGAGGAAGACCAAAGAGGAGGTTTATAGATGCAGTGAGGGAGGACATGGAGGTAGTTGGAGTCAGAGTAGAGGATACAGAGAACAGGGAAAGATGGAAATCGATGATTCGCTGTGGCAACCCCTGAAGAGGGACAAGCTGAAAGGAGAAGAAAGAAATGGAAAAAAAAGTCTACCCTGCCCTGATAGTAACGTTTCTTCTTTCTCACCATCATTTGACTCCACTTTCTTTTTTTTCAGCTGTGCTATAGGTTGTACTTGGTGCTCTGATACCTACAGTGTATGTAGAACAATGTTGCCCTCCATCAACTGACAAACTGGCTTGCTGCACATCTTTCCAACAAACAACATGTAATTTATTAATACTGACTTCAAACAAACGTTCTGTGCGATGCAAATTTCAGTTCTGTTTCTATAACTTTTACTTCTTTTAACAGATTTGAATTCACACTCACTGACTCATGTACCATGCATATCAACACTATTATGCAGCAGTTGTCTAGTTCTGTGATTTGTCTGATGAAAATACTCCTTTTCCTTACTTTCATTGCCTTAACGGTGGTACTCTTTCTGTCCTAGGTTTTGGTCGAGCACAGGAACCTACTGAGTTTCAGTGGAGTTGAATATCACGACCACACACTCATTCAGTTATTCATTCAGCTCACCAGTACATCTGACTGCGGTGTAATGGAATCATAGGAAACAATCAAGAGGAGGAACTTTAGTGACGTTGCCATCATTGTGTGTGTGTGTGTGTGTGTGTATGTGTGTATGAGAAAGAGAGGTTCCTGTTTCTTCCACCCCATTTCTCTGAATACTCTGAACTTTCAGCTCTGACACGCAAACATGCTGGTTTCCTTTGATTGATTTCAAACAAATCCAGATCCGAATCCACAGATGCGTCCCCACCTGCTGATGTCTGCGAAAGAGAGAAAGAAGCTAAACCTGGTCTAACTGGTCATTTTGTCACCTTATCTTTCATTCCAACATGAACAGGGTAAGTGATTGAATGAACATGGCATATTTGATCAGCTGATTTGACAGTGAGCCAACCCAGTTACGTCTGAAATAATCATCTGATAATCACTTGATGATAATTACAAATCAATAATAAATGACATTTGTCTGATGGTTTGTCCATTAAAGAGCAAACATTTATTGGTGAACGTGCTAAAGCTGTCGCATTAAATTGCAAAGTGCTGTTGCAATCAAGCTTTAAAACATTTGTTAGACTAATGATTAATGTGATTCATCTTCAAAAATATAGACAAATCAGCTGAAGATGAAAACATTTTCTCAGTGTCTCAATATTTGACACAACCAACAATCGTCTCCTCAGTACTAACCATTCTGACTCTGATTCTGATTCATTACCGGAAAACAGGGTGGTTGTTCATGAAAGGAAACGCTACACTTTGTGTGTGTGTGTGTGTGTGTGTGTGTGTGTGTGTGTGTGTGTGTGTGTGTGTGTGTGTGTGTGTGTGTGTGTGTGTGTGTGTGTGTGTGTGTGTGTGAGACAGACAGACAGACAGACAGTGAGGGATATTGATCAATTCACTCCAGTTCATGTCACTTTTCTTGCAAACAGCTCTTTTCAGCATCTCTTTGAACTATGGAACAAGTTGTAGTTTTTTTACAGGTGCCCTGCCCACCTACCTACAGTGTTTGTAACACACTGCTTCTCTCCATCAACTGAGGTCCATCTTTCTTCTTTATGACCCTAATCTGAGATGGAGACGTTCTCACGGGATCTAATTAGAAACCATTCAGGGTCTTTAGATGTGGGCTCCTGGTTTCAAGTATGTTGTAGGTTTAAGTCCCAGCCTCTGTCTGACCGGTTCAGTAAATGGCTGGAGAAGTGTATTTTGAATGCTTTGTAGTACAATTATTGACATCATCATGACGATCATCAGCAGTCGACAGAGACCCTCCACTCCATCCCTAACCCACACCACTTCCTTCTTTTGTCTCTTCTAATGTCCTAAGCTCCTACTGATGTTGCTACGTAGGGAACCACACCAGACCACCAAATGCCATGTTTTGTTTCAGGTTTTCCCACTGATGTTTGGCTTAATTTCCATAACACAGAGCTACACTGTGATTGGACAGTGTTATGATCAGTGCCCAGCTGGTAAGTTATGAGGAGACATTTCCAGAGTGACCTCATGTTGCACAGAACTCATGTCATCAACTCTATCCTCTCCTCCACTGTTCCCCAGGGTACTATAAAATCGGTGACTGCAAAAATAACAAATACCGTTGTAAAGAATGTGAAGATGGCACATACACAAAGATACAGAACTACGCAGATAAATGCTTGACTTGTACCCACTGTACGCGTGAGTATCATTGCTTGGTTGATATTGGTTTATGTTTTAAACTAAAACATACTTTCATTAGCAGCTGATTTTCCTCATCTGACACTCAGGTGAAATGCACAGAGCACCCTGGCTGTATGGCAAGATGGTGTTTTTTGAGGGCAGTTTAAATTCTGAGGAACCTTCTGTGTGTTGCTGCACCTTTCAGCATTGAGACTTCAATTCATAATTAAGTCTGATAATGTGAATACATCTAGAACCATTTAGTACCACGCTGAATGTTCTTTAGCCATTTATGTATATTATTATATTTATTACAATTGTCTGTTTGAATGAAATATTATTTATAGATAGAAATATCTGTCTGTCTATGTATAGAATACAGATGTTTAGTGTAGATTTTGATATAGTTTTAGACAAGAAAAAAGTGCAAGAAAAAAGAAAAACGAATAGAGTTCATCAAATATGTGTAAGCGTCCCTATTTACTGACATATATTCAAATAATCCTTGAATCTCTATATTTATGTTCCCTCCAGACGACCAAAAAGAAACAAAGCCCTGCTCACCGAACAGGGATAGGGAATGTGGTTGTAACCCGGGATACTACAACAAAGCTAATGGCAGTGTGGATTGTTGGAAATGTTACTGTAACACATGTAAAGGTGAGTCGGGTCAAAGTTAGAATATTATTGGACTTTACGGCTGTGATCTCAACTCATATTTTGGCTAATGTGATACAATATATGTTTTTTTTATGTGTTTTATTTCCAGATTTTGAGTGTCAGGAATGTCACAGGTGAGAGAAACTAAAATGTCTGAGGCTATTACAAAGGCACGCTGACCATTATTCACATCACAATGTGATGGATCCAACCTGTTTTCATCATCATCAACATGTTATGGTCATATACCTTACCATCACTCTACAACGTGAGATCTTACATACTCTATGTGCTGTTCATTGTATCTCTTCTTTTACCCCAGGAAAGAGTGTGTGAATGACGCAGACTGCAAGACCAAATGTTTGACAACTGCAAGTCCAACTAATGGCACGCACACATCAAATCCACATTCGGATAAATGTTAGTTGTAAATATGAGCTGTGGATATTTTACTCCTCACAGATTGGTGTCAGAAATATGTTACGTTTTATTTTTTGTTGTTGTTTTTTTTTTTACCACAGCCGACTATAGCTATCACAACAACCACCAGGAGAAAATCCTGGTGGTTGTTGTGATAGCTATGGTTCTCTTTTGCCTCCTGCTGATTGTCATCGCCTTCATCAATGGCTCACACAGTTCACCCTGCTGGAGCCTGAACAAAAACCTGCCGCCGCCTGCTGACAACACTGGAATCACTGGTACGTCGTCACTTAAGTGCATTCATGTCATGCGTGTCGTGTTGTTGTTTCTTATTGCAGCTGAGCTGGTGAGAAGAGGAATGAACGAACAAACGAATTCATTTTACTTAGAATTAAGAAGCTCAGTAAAAATAATAGATATATTAAGTCAAGTAAACACTTCAAAATACAAATACGCTTCACTGTAGACTTATATCTGACGCAGTTAAAGTTGCTCTGTCTCATCAAACAGGGAGCTTACTGATAATATCTGATATCTCCTATTAACAGACTTGAATGATCAACCCAGCAGCAGCAGCAGCAGCCCAGTCACACTGGTATGTGGGCCGGTTTAATAACTCAAGGATGAAATTTAAGCACGATTTGCAGTTCAATACTCGTACTAAATCGTATTCACGGCACTTTGCCTTCTCGGATTTCTGCTGTTCTTTTGTTTTTCTTTGTTATCTTTTCAAGACGTTGAACGTATCGGAGGAAACCCCTATAATGCCTCCCAGCCAGAGTCCGGTCACACCGCTGCATCCGGCCCAGATCAGTGATCTACAGCCTGACACGGACTACAGAGGTCTGATCTGTGTACTTTACATCTCTCATATGATAATCAGCGATGCACTTTTACCTATTTTATCAGTTTGAACTGTGGTATACTGTTCCACACATTCATTCATCATATATTGTTGATTTAATGTTTATGATTTAGACATATTCTGAGGACAGCTGGTGAGCTGAATTGAAGACGCTAAATTAACTGTGAGAGCAGTGATGCCTCTCTCACACACGCAATACATGTAATTTCACACCAAACTCCAAATCGGTTTGTGGTATCGCCATATTTTTTGCGTGTACGAGTATGAGTACATGCACATGGTATCTATATTGGCGCATCCCGAATAATAATTCACCGACAGTGCTCTTAGGCAACTTCATTTAACGCACACTAGCACGCAGAAACCAACAAGTTTTGACCGCCATTAGAAGACGTAAGATAGATCCTGTCATTTACATGACAGCACAGCCTTTTATTTACCTGTCACTCTTTCTTGCTTGAGGTCAGAGGTCATGGCCACATACACCTTACACGGCACCTTGCCATTGGAATTTTACTGCTGGCAATATGTCGGATGATAAAAATGTGAACAGAAGAGTCAGATCATAACTGTGAAACAATTTGTCAGCAGCAGCGATGTGAGATGTGAAACTCATTTGATCAGAGACATGAAAGCAAGAAAAACGTTGTCTTCGAGCCGCATATACTTGCAAAATTTGTCCAGAATAGTAACAGTCATGCTTTTTAAGTACATATGTGAGTGCATTTCTGAAGAGAGCTGAAAAACTGTCATGTGAAAAAAAACAAAACAAAACTGTCAGCTCATTGAGTACAGTACAAATAGAAGTTTAGTATCAATACATGATGGGACTGATGCTTTCAAAAACAATGTGAGATGGTCAAACTGCCTGAAATCTTGAAGACGGAACTTTCAAGTCACAACTGTAATTTTAAAAGTACTGGGGATACAGTGTCTTGTTCAATGTACTTCAACAAATGTCTTGAGTGAAGATTTAAAGTGTCACGGTGACAATCTCCCTCCAGTCGCTCACAGCAGCAGGTTTTTCATCTCCGTTTATGCAGCACACTTATCGCTAATCAGTTACTCTCTCTGCGTTGAGGTAGAAGCTTTTTTTCACACAGTCAGCATTTCAGATTGAGGGGAAACTGCCTATCTGATAGAGACTCCAGTGACTCGTGTTCATCATGTTCCGATCGCTTTGAGAGCATCTGTACATTCAGATGATTTTGAAGTCGTTCTTATAGATTTCTTTTGCTGTTTTGTGACCATGCGTCAACTGGACTGAGTTTCGGAATGAGCTGCAGCTATACAGGAAGAAATAACTTATGTACAACCACCACTGTGAACACACAAGTTGCTCTGATTGTGTTTTTCTTCTCTCTCAGCAGTCGCAAAAGGGAAAGAATCAGATCGGTGGCCGGCCATCGTCCTCTACATGATTATCAGGGAGGTTCCCCTGCGTAGGTGGAAGGAGTTCCTGCGGCTGCTCTCGGTGGCAGACCAGCAGCTGGAGCGCGTGGAGCTGGAGACAGGACTGGGTCTGAGCTACGCTGAGAGGCAGTATCAGATGCTGAGGCTGTGGAGCCAGCGGCCCACTGCGAGCCTGAGCGATGTCTTCTCGGCATTGCACTACATGGATTTATCCGGCTGCTCTCAGCTGTTGCAGGAAAACTTGGAGAAGCTGAAGTAGAGAAGTTGGCTACACACAATGTGTGTGTGTGTGTGTGTGTCTCATGGCCTCCTAACATTCAGGCATGAATTTCCAAAGAAAAGAGGAAATCCCCTTCAAATCAGCGAGACTTTCAGAACTACTGTATGTCGATCGCCACCAGAGCCGTCTGCGGTTGTTGTATGGTGCAGGGGTGAAAGGTAATTGTGTGTAAGTTTGTGACTGTAGATATATGAATGTTGAGCAGGAAGGTGCCGGAAGGTGCTGGTAGGGAAGTTGTTATGTACCTCCTGACAACGCTGCTTCCAGCAATAAACAAGACCTCAGAGCATATCTATAATGTCTGATCATTATCTCTTTTCAGAGAATTTGATATCACAGCTTCATCAGTGCATTCATGCCGAGCACCCTTACAAAGGAAGAAAAACATCCCCACAGGAAGCTTGATTTTCTGTGTCCTGCAAAGAAGTGGTGTCAAACTGATGTCAGCTGGGTTTTCCTCGCCACTCGTATTCCATCCGAGCAGATGGTTTACTCTTGTGGTGTTGAAGTCTCTCATTTTGAGAGTTTTTGTGCGTTTGTTACTGTAAATGAATTGGATTTTCCAAATAACACAGTTTAATAACAGATGAGTTTCTATGAATGACCTCACCTACGTATTTGGATCTGGACCAACTGAGACAATGTATACTTTCAATGTATCATCACTGATAGTTCTCTTTTTCTTCTCATTTTTGCTTTCATGTTCCTTTATACGGTGATCATTGTGAATGTCAGTTCTCGTGAGCTCACGAGAGCGAGATGGATGACAACGTGCATCTGTGCATTGAATGCCATGAATAAACTGACCACAAGGTGGTAGTGTTGTGTCAGTTGGCCCAAACAAAGGAACTCTAGGCAACGTTTGAGTGGTTTCTATTCATTCTTGGTGTGGATTAGACCGAGCTCATTAATTGCAAATGCTGCCGGAGCAAGAAGAACAGATGTCCATGCTTTTTGTGTGTGCGCCAGCCCCCAAACTGTATATTCATCTTATTCTGGTTTTAGAGTGTGTGTGTGTGTGTGTGTGTGTGTGTGTGTGTGTGTGTGTGTGAGGGGGAGAGCGAAAGAAGCGAGCGACCGCAGACATAGATGTGTGTGTAAAAGACGTCATGACTACTACGTTTGACTTGTTATGAGCACATTTCCTGTCTGTAT